>WSXT02105113.1:0-11340 GCA_011762715.2 Neuroterus valhalla
GGAAGAAATGTGTGAGAGAGAAGTAAAGAAAGAAAACGATAGGAAGAGAAAGAAGGATTCAAGAGAATAAGGAAGTGCACGGAAGTTACGAGGGTAGGTGAGTTGGAGAGAGAATATAAGGAGGAATTAAGAGAAGGATAAAGTAAGTAGAGAAATAGTGCAAGAAAGAAGCAGAATAGAAAAGAAGAAGGGTGTCGGAGGGAAGGGAGGGTAAAGCCAAGAAGTGAAGAAGAGATGATAAGAATAAAGAGAAAAAGAACAGGAGAAACAAAGAAAAGCAGAATTGCAGGACGAGAAGGGAAGATAGAAGAAAAGAAGAGAAGAGAGTTGGGAGAAGAGAGGAAGAAGAGCAGATTAGAAGGGAAGAAAAGAGAAGAAGAGTAACAGCGTAGAGCGGTAAAGAGGAGGTGAAGAGAACAGAAGAATGGGAAAATTGAAAAAGGTAAGAACTGTAAAAAGCGTTAACAGATAAAGGGAAACGGTAAGGAGAAAAGAAGAAATGAAGGAGAGAAGAGAAGAATCGGAAAATGAAAGGAAAACAGAAGAGAATAAGAGAAAGAAAAGAGAAAAAGAGAAGAGAGTTGAAAGAAGAAAGAAAGAAGAGGAGAAGAGAAGAGCAGAGTAATGAGAAAAAGAGGAGGAACAAAGGAAAGCACAAGGACGAGGAAGAAAAGGGTAGAAGAGATATAAGAGAAAAAGAAAGCCTGGATAGGAAGAGAGTCAGGTGAAGAAGAAAAGGAAGGAATAAGAAAAGAAAAGAAGGAGAGAAGTTAGCAAAGAAGGGGAGAATGAAAAAGAGGGTTAGTGAAGGAGAGAAGGAGAGGGGTCACGAAAAAAGGTAAGAAGAGAACAATAGATTCTGATTTTGAAGCAAGAGGGTGAATATGAACCTGGAAGCTTCATTTCCTTTTCAGAAATGCGAATTAGTAAATTCAAATGTTCACTTAGGAAATTGTATTTAAGAAAAAAGTTATTCTGAACAACAAAATCTTAGTTTGAGCAGAACGGTTCAACTTGTAATTTAATAGTTCACTTTCAAACTAAAAATAATCAATCATAAACACAAAATATTATGATGAATACTTCAACCAATAAAAATTGTGATTTTGAATAAAAACCCGTTGAATTCAACAAATAAAGTTCAACTCGCAAAAAAGAATTCCAATCCATGATCGAAATATAATCATTTTTTACCAAAATGATAATTTGGTAAGGACATAATCAAATTTCCAATCAAATAGACAAAATTGCGACCAAAACTAGTTGCTAATATCTCAATAAAGTTTTACGATTTCCAAAGATGTTGAAGGTTTTTGGAGATTTTCAAGGTTTTCGAAAGGTTTTGCCAATTCTTAAAGATTTCAGAAAATTTGTGCGATTTTCGAAAATTACAAGGAATTTGCGGAAGAATTTGATTGCTCATTGAAGTTAATTGGAATTTTATTAAGTTTGGAAGTAATTCCGAAGTTTTCCGAAGATTTCGCAGAAGTTCGGAGCCCTTCATATTTCCCATAGGACCTGACAGAAATTCCCGAAGTTTCTAATAATTTCAATGCATTAAATAGAAAAGTATTTAATAGGATTAGATCAAATATTATAGGATAATAAAAGCTGAGCTGGCCTAATCTGGGATTAGATAGAACTTGATGAGAGATGGGATAAGCTGGGATATAGGGCAGAATAGAGAGAAGTACAACAGACTGATGATAAATATGAGGATGGAGATTGAGACGTGGATATAGCGGAATGAGGTTGGTATACAGATGAAGTGGAATAGGACAAAGAAGCGTGAAGTAGGATCATATGGTATAGGGATGAAATCGCATAAAGATGGGGTAACATAAAATGGGATAAAACGATGTGGTATTGGATATGATTTAATACGATTAGATGGGGTTGGGAAGAATGCAATATGGGATTGGTAAGGGTCGAATGGGATAGCATACAATAGAATCACAATGAGGAATCGATATGAAAGGATGGGATGGACTGAATCAAATAAAAAGGAATAGGACAATATAAGACCAAATGAAGCGAGATGCTACGAAATGGGATAAATAAGAATGGAAGAAGTTAAAATGGGATTAGACGCGACGTGGCGGGATAAGAGATATTCTGGAATGTGACAAGATAAAATTAGATGATACATGATGAAATATAATGAAATGGAATGGTATGTGAAAGGATGGGATGGGATGGGATGGCATAAGACGAAATGGGATGAGATATGGTCAGATGCGATGAAAACGGGACAAGGTATGAAACGTGAAAGGACATGATTCAAAGCAACAGGGAAGTGTGTGATGAAATTAAGTGGGACATGATAAGATTAGGTAGGAAAGGAATGAGATAAGATAGTAAGGGACAGGAGAGGATGAGATGAAATAAGATGAAATTTCTGAATATTGGGTACTTTGAAGAAAGGAAGTATAGAGTTCGACAAGACGAGATGCGATGGGACAACATAACACAGGAAAGAATAGACTGAGTGAGATAAGATAAGAGGTGATGGGATATTATGGAATGGCATGTGGTGGGAAAGGGCGGGTTGCTTTGGGATTGGATTGGAAGAGATGGGATATGAAAGGATTGGACGAGATAAGATTGGGCGGGAAAGGTATAGATGGAATTAGATTGGATGAGATGGTATGGAATCAGAATAGATGGAATGAGATGAAATGGTAAAGGAATAAGATCGCATGTAAGGCAGAATAAGATAAAATAGGATGAAACGATGTGGGATTGTATGTTATTTGATACGATAAGATGAGGTTAGGAAGAATGGAATAAAGAATTGATGAGGGTCGAATGGAATGGCATCCAAAAGGATGGACTAAGAATTTATAGGATGAGATGAAACGGAAAAGCAACGTGATGGGACGATGTGGCATGAATGGGATATAGCAAATATGGATTTGACATATAAGGATAGGATGGATTAAATAGAATAGGAAGGAATAGGATAACAAAAGGCCAAATGAGACGAGATGCTGCGATATGGGATAAATAGGTATAGAAGAAGGTAGCACGGAATTAGTCAAGACGTGTCGGATGATAGGATGTGAGGGGATGTGACACAATGTATAGTGATGGGAGACAGTACAACAAGATGACACACGGCATGACGGAATAAAGGATATTATTGTATGAGGTACGATAAAATGAGATGATATATAATGGAATAAAATACAATGGAACGGGTTGTGAAGGAATGAGATGAGATGAGATAAAAAAGAGACAGGTCATCAAGAAATTATATGAAATGGTCAAAAACTTTACAGGACGTGATTTGACGGAAGAGGAAATGGAATGGAATTGGGTAGAACAAGAGAAAATGTGATGGAATAGGACGCGATGGGTTGGAATGGGACGAGACAGGATGAGATATGATAGGATGAGTTGCAACGAAATAGGATGGGACGAGATATGATTGAGCAGGAAAGGTTTGGACGGAATCGGATTGGATAGGATGGGATGGGAATAATTCAGATGAGCTGTGATGGGATGAAATGGGTTAAGATGAGATGAAATGGGGTTAGATGATCTAAGATAGGGTGTAATGAGATGAATCCAGGCGGGATGAGGCAAGATGAAGTGGGATGCGATGGGATTAGGTAGAACGGGATGCAATAAGATGGCAATAGGATAGGGTAAGAAGGGACGCGAAGAGATGAGATACGATGCAATATAATAAAATTTCTGAATATTATGTATACTGGGGAATGAAATGATAGAATTTGACAAGACGAAATCTGATGGTACAACACAGAGAAGAGTGAGTCAAGATGGCACAGAATGAGATGTGAATAGAGACGGTGGTATATTATGGGATGAAAAGTGACGGGATAGTACAACTTGTCACGTTGGGACAAAATAGGATAAGATGAGATGAGATAATATGGGATAAGATTGGATGAGATAGGACTAGAAGTAAGAAGATAAGGTGGGATTAAATTGAATGAGGTGGAACAAGATGAAATGTTATGGAATAAGATGGGATGGGTCAAGATGGGACAAAAAAGGGTGGGATTGGATGGGATGGGATAGAAAGAGATAAGATTTGACGGGATGGGATGGTATGAGATAGGATAAGTTGAGGTAGAGTAGTGTGGGATGGGATGAGACTAAATGGGTTTAGGTTGAATGAGAAAGGACGGGATGGGATTGGATAAAGTGAGGTATAGTAGGTTGGGATGGGATAGGATGCGATGAGGTGAGGTGGAGTAGGTTGGGATGGGACCAGACGAGATGTGCTAGAACTGGGTGGGCTGGGGTTAGATGAGATGGGGTGGGGTGGGGTGGGGTGGGATGGGATGGGATGAAATGGGATGAAATGGGATGGGATGTTATTGGATGGGATGGGATGGGACAGAAAGATATTACGGAGCTCTTGCATCGGAACCTTTTTACTTTTCCCCATTATTCAATTCGTACTCATATCCACCTCGTTCGTACTAGTTCCGCCTCCTACAGGATTAACAACACTATTTGATGCAATATTGATGATTTAGGTTCCAAAGTGTATGCATTCAGATCAATCAAATATCTCCTCCCTGATGATATTTATTATTTCAATATAATATTCCAGTTCGTAAGTAGAACTTTTTACTCGAAACGGATTTCAAAATAGATCCTCCATTTCTGCACCTATGGTTGCTTGGATACTTAGTAAACGAGATATGCTCGGATTGATCTTCGATCGCCTGGAGGCATCATTATGGACATTAAGAGCAACTCAACGCGTAATGCATGTATAGCGAGGGAAGATTGCTGATGATTGGAACGGACCGTCCGATGGCGAAGGGATCGACGAGGATGAGAGTCGACAAACTGTTCGACTGTTCCGTGAACTGGGTCAACCGGTGTCTTCGCAGGATTGCCGAGCGAAGAGAGAAAGTGCTCCTCTAGTGCTGCGCTCCCACAATATTTTATGTCCCGGCTTACCACTGAATTTACTACTCGATGACCGCGTGTAACCGGTATTAGATTGCACCAGCTTCGCGGGTGGTCTACCTCTTTTTTACAATAATTTACCATTTTTTGTCCCCACGACACCAGAAATACCAGGGAAAGATAGTCCGATTCGTTATGATATTCAGTACTTTATAGTCAATATCCGTAAATACACTAAATACAAAGCTTTCCTCGAACAACGTTTTTGATACATTTTACTTTGATGATGTAAGTGCAAGAAAGTATGGTTGAAATACCTTTTAACTTCCTCTTTAAACTATTTGATTCTTCTTAATTTGTGAGAAAAATTATATTATTGTCACGTAATGTATAAATGTTGCAAAAAGTTAAACTTATTCGATACTTTATTAAACAGGCCACAAAACCCTTTATCGTAGACGTACATCGCATACTCTCACTAATTTTTCTTCTCTATATTGAATTCTAGTAATTTTTCATTTCCCATTTTATCTTTATTTTACTCTATTCTTCTGTGGTACTGCTACTGTAGGAGGGAGGTCTGGTGATTATCCGCGGAATGACAAAATACCCGTAGCAGTCAACGAGAAAAAAAGCGTACCGGAAAATAGAGTGGTCAGTTGGTCGTGGGGGCTAAGGCATGAGCTTTGGACCCATGCGCTGTCTGGTTGTGGGTTCGATTCCCGCCTCGTACTCTGGGAGAGCTTTAGCGGGCCACGGAAAGTCGTAAGCCCGGTACCTCTAGAGTTCTCTAAGTTTTCTAAGTATTGAGTAGTTGTTGCTCTTAGTGGTTCGGAACCCACCTTAAACTGTAGGTCGCCCTCACCTCTGAGTTAGTGGTGAGGTGTGTAAAGGAATAGAGAGAAGTTTATGCCGGATGGGATGATATAGTATTTAGTATGGGATGGGATAGGATAGGATGGGTTGGGATGGGATGGGATGGTTTGGGTTGTGTTGGGTTTGATTGGGTTGGGTTAGGTGGGGTTGGGTTCAATTGGGTTGAGTAGGGATGGGTTGGGTTGAATTGGAACGGTACGGTACCGGATGGGGTAGGCTGGGATGAGACGAGATTGGATAGGATAGGATAGAATAGAAAGAGAGTATGCGATGGGATAGGATGAGATGAGATAAGATGATATGGGATGGGTTGAGTTGTGTTCAGTTGCGTCGGGATGGGTTGGGTTAGATTGGGTTGGATTGGGACGGTACCGGATGGGGTAGGGTGGGATGAGACGGGACAGGACGAGATAGGATCGAATGGTATGGGATGTGTTGAGTTGAGTTGAGTTGAGTTCAGTCGGGACGGGATTGGATGTGGTGGGTTGGGTTTGGTTGGGTTTGGTTCGGTTGGATTTGATTAGATTGGATTGGGACGGTACGGTACGAGATGAAGTGGGATGGGAAGAGACGGGACAGGACGAGATAGGATGGGATGGAATCCTATGGGATGAGATGCGATTAAATGAGATGGGATGCGATGAGACGTGACAGGACGGAATGGGATAGGATGTGTTGTATTGGGTTAGGTTGTGTTCAGTTGGGATTGGATAAGATGGGTTGAGATGGTTTGATTTGGGTTGGGTTAGGTGGGTAAGGTTGGGTTGAGATGGGACAGATGGGATGGGATAGGATGAGATGGTATGGGATGGGTTGGGTTTGGTTAGGATGGGTTGGGTTGGATTTGGTTGGACATGGGCCGGTACGGTACCGGATGGTGTAGGGTGGGATGAGACGGGACAGTACGAGATAGGATCGGATGGGATGGGATGTATAGAGTTGGGTTGGATTGGGTTCAGTTGGGACGGGATCGGATGTGATGAGTTGGGTTCTGTTGGGTTGGATTGGGTTTGATTGAGACGGTACAGTACGGGATGAGGTGGGGTGGGAAGAGACGGGGGAGGACGGGATAGGATGGGATGGAATGGGATGGGATCGGAGGGAATGGGATGGGATGTTTTGGGATGGGATGCGATGATGAGATGAGATGATGGGACGAGATGAGATGGGATGGGTTGATTCGCGTTAGGTTTGGTTTGCTTGGGTTGGGATGGGTTGGATTGGTACGGTACGGTACCGGATGGGGCAGGGTGGGATGAGACGGGACAGGACGAGATAGGATCGGATGGGATGTGTTGAGTTGGGTTGGGTTCCGTTGGGACGGGATGGTACGGGGTGGGATGGGATGTGATGGTTCGTGTTGGGTTTGGTTGGGTTGGGATGGGTTTGGTTGGATTGGGACGGTACGGCATGAGACGGGGTGGGAAGGAACGGGACAGGACGAGATAGGATGGGATGGAATGCGATTAGACGAGACAGGATGGGGTAGCATGGGATGGAATGGGATGAGATTATGGGATGTGACCGGATATGATGGAATGGGATTGAATGGGTTGGGACGGTACGGTACGGGATAGGGTAGGGTGTGAAGAGACGGAACAGGACGAGATAGGGCAGGATGGGGTGGGATGAGATGGGATGAGATGGGCTGGGATGGGATGGTATGGGATAGGATGGGATGGGATGGGATGGGATTAGTAAAAATTGAATGTGTTTGGTTGAATCGTAAGAAAGGCAGGAAGAAATAGGATCGAGAGGTTCCTCCCCATCTATGAGATACATTGAATAGCAATATTCATTTTATCCTAAAGATCTAGATTATATAATCAATTAACTCACCTAAGTTGGGAACTTTCTTAGACGCGCGCCGGTTCAGATGCTCCAATCAATGACTAGGGATGCACAGCGCGCTTAGTGATTTCCCGATTCCATGACCTGGCTGTCGGTGCTTCTACAGCGTCCGTGCTTGGACCGGGTTATGTGTAGGTATTGCCTTTTTTCCTTTCATCATTGTCAATTCGATGAAGTAATTTGTATATGGCAAGCAACTAGCAAGAATTGATTCATATGGAAGTAAACTACATTGACTAAGAAGAACGTGCCACTTTGTTACGCGTCAGCCGACAGTCCGCGATGGAGAAGTTTCCAAGTATGTTAGAATCTAAGAACGGTTGACCGCACACCCTACTCGCATCGAATAAATGTACGAATTCCCAAGTCGAGTCTTTCCCCAAGATTTATATTCCATTAAATTTTCTTCTTTAGGCTTCTTGCGCTTTTTGCTTCTTGCGCCAGTCGCAATTGCTAGGAAGACTTCATTTACCCTCGAGTTGGGTACGAGCAAGGACCAGTGCTGTAACCCCAGAGCCGGTCATCGCTCATTACCGGGTAATTAACGGGGTAAGTCTTCGAAGCTTGACAGCACGAAGGTGGTGCGTGACTTCGAGTACTACATCTTCCTATGCGGCGTTAAGTGTAACTGTATCGCGGACCGGTGATTTACTCTTAACTGTCGACCAAGAGATTCGACGACGCTGAGCATCGAACTAGCAAAAAAATGTTTTTAACGTTCCTCAGCTTGACAACTCGAAAGGAGAGTGATCAGCAATTCTATGCTCGATACAAAAAAATGGGAATAATAACGTCGTACCAACGGAAAACGCCTGTCGTTCCTAATGGCATGGTCTTGGAATCGGGGTTTCATTTGAGGAAAAGAAGTTGATGCAGCCATGAGGAAATATATTGAGATCTATATTTACGTCTATAATTGTAGATGAGGGTAGTTCTCATTTTTTTTTTTTGTGAACCGGTTGGTTGGATCTCTGACGTAACTGTGAAAATATGAGGAAACAAAAACGATTTGATTCCTGATTGCATGCTTTTCTTATAAGAGCCAGAGTAATTAGGAAACTGAAACGCCTTTGGAATTATGCTTGAAATTATTCAACATAATTTTATCAGATTTCGAAAGATTTTTGATGACGATGAGTAATTTTTGATGGTGCTTAAAGATTAACTTTCAAACTTGCATATCATAAAACAGAAAAATTTTATTTCCCATATTCGACAGGTATTACATGCTCAAAAAGTTGTTCGGATTTATAAATATCCCTAAATCGTAACCGAGTTTTGAAAAATCACGATAATCAATCCTAGACATCTATCTCAAAAGAAGAATATTCATCCATTTGTCAAATTACCATAAAATAATAAGTGGAATCAGCCTTGAGAAGAAATTACTTGCGCCATCGGTTAAAAATCAGTTGCTTGGAGATGAGTACGAAGATCAGTGAACGCGAAAAGAAAGAACCTGCTCTCGCACGATCTCAGAAAAGCCAGGGCGACAGTCGCGTCAATGAAAATCATTCCGATCTTGTGTAATTTATGAGCCAATTTCCTGCTAATAACTTGATAAAGTAGGCGTGGATTCTTAAGGATGTATCCTCGACGTCGAATCCCCTAAAGTGGATCGTATAGAGTCTCCATAGTTTCCACGCTACTGCGACATAAGAAGCAATTTGCTTGCTTTTAAAGTACTTAATTAAAATTAGCTTTCAAAATAAAACAGCGTCTTGCATCATTATTTATTTTCTTTCATACCATACCTGTTTTAAACTTGATCCAAACATCTTTGTCGAGCTTTATAGGTTAATCATCTCTTGATCAAGTTGAAAATCGGTATGCAATTTATTCTTTCTTTTTTCGAAGCATCTTCTGAAAAACGTACGTCATCTTTCGATTCCTGTTTTTTTGTACCTCGCGTTGCATAAATGTATTCCAGATTAGCTCATTCCCGGAAGCATCTTTTTCAGAAAATGATACTTCTTTGCACAGAGACCTTTGACGACTTTTGGCGTCTAAAGGATGTTTGATTGAAGTAATCTGGATTCAAAAAGTGTCCAGCTCAAGTTTCGACAGAGAAGCTTATGGACTAAGACATTTAAAAATATTATTGTCCACCTTGAAGCGGCAAATAATAACCAGTAACAGCAAAGACATGAAGACATAAAATTACTGTGTGAGATAGCCATAAAGCGGATTGCCTGGAGGCTCGAGACCGCCAGTCCCGTGGTCACGATGATGATATCCAATCGCTAAATTACACCGCATAATTTATACATGACCATCCGATATCCGGAATGCGTGGGGCTCCTGGCGATGACCCTCTGTTTCTCTGTTATGGCATACAGGTAAGAATAAAATGTACCAGTAATATCCCGGATTCAACAATCTCTGGATTCCCTGCACTTTGAATTATTCAAATGTAACGCGTTTAAAAGTGGTGTGCAGTGACCGTACGAAAGTATAGATTTGGAAAGTGTCGACGGCGCCTATCCTTTTCATATGCATCTCTGGGCTATAATCTCCAGGATGACAGGGTATGCAAAGTCATCTCATCCTCGGATAATACGAGTAAACTCTCGTGAATAGACATTTTATGCATTTTGCCTACGATATCTCATTTTAACACCAAGAACAATGCACTCTCCTGAAGCATTATATTATTTATTGTTTGAGGAGCCTTCGTACTTCGGGATAGTTTGATTACAAATAGGAGCGAAAATGTTGAGGAATTATACCTGAAAGGTTTGTACTCGTATTTGCATATTATTTGAAAACATAAACTTTGCTGCTTGCTTAAAAAATACTACAGCTCTTCTGGAGTGGACTCTGATCTATCGAAGGAGTTTTTCCCCGCCATACGTATCCTTATCTTTCAAACAAACTTAAACTTGCAAATATTTAAATTTGTAATTATGATATAAACGAGGCCTGGACGTAGCTGCAGAAATCCACTCACAAAGCAGATCTTGGCATCCCTACTATCGATGTTCTGGTCTCGCTTACAAGGTCTACCACCTCATGAGCAACATTGATAGAGGCGATGCCACTATTTGATATGTGGAAAAAAAAACATCAAACTGCTGTCCATTCAACATACAGTCACGACTTTGCTCCAAAATCCGAATAAGACTGTCGTGAAAAAGAAATTTATTCGGATCAATCTTGCGCTTGCCGGTTTAGATTGATTGAGAAAAATCGTGGTGTAATCAAGATGGCCTCCGGCCAATATGGCGTTCGTAAGGAGGCACCCTACTGTTGACATAAATGTAAACAGTAGCTGGTTTTTTTAATTTGGGTACTTACAAGGGTAAAAATGAAACTGACGATTGCAGAAATTTCCGGAAAGAAAAAAAAATCACTGAAGTTCCTACGTGAACTAAAACAGATTTTTTCGAAATCGCGCTTTTTCGTTTACCGTTTCTTCTAATCCTGCTTCCAAATTCATTTTTTCGATGTCTTCAGAATCGATTGTCTGAGTTGCAATTAGAGATTCATGAGTCTTGCTTTTAGAAGAATCAACTAAACTTTGTACAGCTCTTCTTTCCTTATTTTTTCCACGATTTTTTCGTCGCTCTTCTCTACACTTTATTGCTATAAAAGCTTCCGAATTCCTCTTTGAAGAGTAAATTTTGAGCACGCCTAGGGCGCACGTCTTCCGGATCTCGCGCTTTGCGCTCGGTTATGAACTTACCTTGCGCTACGCGCTCGGCCCTTGTACCTTCCTAT
>WSXT02105124.1:0-11339 GCA_011762715.2 Neuroterus valhalla
AACCTCAGGGGCCTTTCCTCTATCCGCAACCTGGGGACGCGCTACGTAGTGGTGATAGGTACCCACCAAGTAGCCATTCAGGTGTACGATCTGTAAAAGAATGTCCCCTAAACCAAAAATTTTTTCTGCTAATTATAACTTGTTTAACTTGAATCTTTAGATTTTTTGGAAATCGTAAACGAAAATTTCCAAAAATGGTGAAATATAGAAAAAAAATGTAAAAAGTGTCATTCAAGAATTTCCACTACGTAGTATCTTCCTTGTATACAAGAGGAAGTTGTCTTCCCTCATACTTTTTCACTTATTTTCATTTTCTTCCGCTAGTTTAGTACCTGCTGCTGCCTTTACTCCTTTTTCCTCTTGTAACGAACTCTTTTTTTTTCAGATGACCTATGTAACGGGTTTCTTTTTCTTTTTTTGCTATTTTTCCTAATGTCTCTGTTCAGCGTCCAGCAAAAATCTTTCATCATGTTGACATTCCATCTTCCCTGGTATCGAGACTCCATTACACTTATATCTTGATGAAATCCCTCTCCTTGTTCATCACTGATGTCTCCCGGGTTAGGAGGGAAGTACACGGAGAAAAAAGTGGGAGTTATAATCGCCCGAGTAATGGTGCTCGCAGCGACACGAATGCAGGAGTTTACACCTCCTGGCCTGGGCGGCGCGCGCTCTTGATTCGGGAGCTATATGCTCTCTCGCATCGATTGACTCGATTCGATCTACGTCACTTGATGCGAGAGAGCATATAGCTCCCGAATCAAGAGCGTGCGCCGCCCGTGACGGGAGGTGTAAACTCCTGCATTCGTGGCGCTGCTAGCACTACTACTCGGGCGATCATAACTCCCACTTTTTTCTCCGTGTAGTCGAGATGAGAATGTAAGGAATGCATTTTGACTCATTAAGCAACCCAAGTTTTTCAAATTCTCCAACATTTTTTCGACTAGTTCTTCATAGTCCTCACACTTTTTATTCCCTAAAAAGTTATCACGAACAATTTTGAAGCTTTGCCATGCAGATTTTTCTGTGTTAGTCATTCTTGTGAAGATTGTTTTGTCTTCAGATAGAGTGCAAATTTGAGGACCATCTAAAATACCTTCATTTAATTGAGTATCACTCATAACGGGAAACTTTTCCCCTTAATACTGGAAACAATCGCCATCTTTATCCAGAGCTTCGACTATATTTGAAGACAAAACATCCATCACAAGAATGACTGACATAGAAAATGCTGCATTGCAAAGCTTCAAAACTGTACGTGATACCTTTTACGGGGATGAAAAGAGTGAGGACTATGAAGAACTAGTCGAAAAAATATTGGAAAATTTGAAAAACTTAGGTTACTTGATGAGTTATAAAATATCTTTCTTGCCTTCTCATCTCGACTACTCCCTTCTTAACCTGGGATACATCAGTGAAGAATGAGGAGAGTGATTTCATCAAGATATAAGTGTAATGGAGTGTCGGTACCAAGGAAGATGGAATATCAACATGATGGCAGATCTTTGCTGGACGCTTAAGAGAGACATCAGGACTAATAGCAAAAAGAGGAAAGCAAACCCGTTGCATAGGTCATTTGAAGAAAAAATATTTCGTTACAAGAGAACAAAGGAGTAAAGGCAGCAGCAGGTACTAAACTTGCGGAAGAAAATGAAAATAAGTGAAAAAGTATGAGGGAAAGCAACTCCGTTTTGTATACAAGAATTATACTACGTGGTCAAAATTCTTGAATGACACTTTTTACTTTGTTTTGTTATCTTTCACCATTTTTGGGAATTTAGGTTTACGATTTTCAAAAAATCTTTTTATCGACAATGCAAAGAAACTATAGATTCAAGTTAAACAAGTTTTATCGAGCAGGAAAAATTTTTGGTTCAGGTCAGACTAACTTTTGCTACTATTGCTCATACTCATCCAAAAGGTTTTTCGCTATTTCCATCGTTGCCCTACAATTTTTCACAATTTGAGCAGAATTTTGAGGGTACAGGGAGTCAGAATAAATTTTCATGTTACTTTATTACACCGATTTAAGGCTTTTTTCCGGTTTCTTGCATTTTTATTACTTTTTGTCGATTCTTCTCAATTTGAGCAAAACTTCGACCAGATACGAACTAATGGACTGCAGGTTTAGATTCAACGGATCAAATCACATAAAAAATATATCTTTTGCGGAACCGGAAAATTTTTCTCACGTCTGGATCAGTGGTTGGTCAAAATTCAGATCCATTTCCCGCCATTTTCCTTGATTTAAACAAAATTTTGGAGATCTATTGGACTAACGGACCTCAAAGTCGGATTCAGCACGTCAAAATACATGGGGGTAGATGGTTCTGTGGTTTCATGTACAGACCACTTTTTTTTGTGTGCCGGTGTTATCATTCTTTTGTAGAGATTTGACCATTTTTCATTTGGTTTGTAGAATTCATTTTTCTAGAGTGAAGATTCAACTATTCGAATAAAAATTCAAGGTTTTTGTTCGGAATTTATATCTTTGCTTGGGAATTTAACTGTTTGGTTGAAAGTTCATATTTTTTATGAGAGTTGTTTTTTTCGTATGCCATTTAAAAAATCTATGTATTTATATTGGACCATGCTACAGAAGTTACTTGGAGAACAAATGATGATGAAATCATAACAAATGAAAAATTTGGATGAGAAAACGTGATTGTGTAACATGTTTAACTTTGTTGGAAGCATAGGAAGGCTAATTAGTGGAACTGTAAACCTTCCGTAAAGCCTTCAAATTGTTTATTCAAGTTTGCGCAAAATAAAAATTCTGAGCTTCAAATAGTTTCCACTATATACCCAGTCATTATTGCCTAGAAGGCGAAAGCACACGCCTGAAAAACCGGCTAGATAATTGACGAAAATAACCAAAATTGCTTAGGAACTAGTCAACATTTGAGTCCTTTATACGGCACTTTATGAAACGAAAATGAAGATCATCTTGCTATTATTTACCTGCGTGCTTTTCCTCGAATCTACGTGTAAGTCTAAATTATAAAATAATGATGTTGAAAACTCGCCATTCTGGTAGAAAAATGATTTTCTTTTTATAATGACACTGCTTGATGATAACTATCTGCTCCTTGAAAATACGCCTCTTTCGGTTGAATAAGGCATCTTAGACTCAAAGTAATTTTACGATTATCATATCAACTATTCGGTACATTTTTTGTGATAAAATCATCTCTGTTGTTACAAACCTCAAGTACTTAGTCGTGACCTAGGGATGCGACATATGTTTTCCTAAGGATCTTGCTGCGCTGAATCCGAATCCGATGTCTTACCTTACCTTTAGGGCTAGCGTTTCACCCTACATATTCATGCATTTTTGTGTGATGTTGAGTCAAAACAGACTATTTCAATAGCTTATTATGTGAGCATTTATTCATACCCTCAAATAAGAAAATATTTACATCGAATTCAAATTCAGCGCATCAAAATCCACAAGAAAACATATGTCACGTCCCCAGATCACGACACTTTTTTTGTGTAGCTGTTGAAAATTGAAGATTTGAAAATTGAACTTTTCTCTTTTGAAAATTGAAAATTTCTCTCATTCAAACTTTCTCTCAATGATAGCGAATGAATCTTTTTACCTGGAAATTTTATGAACAAGAAAGATAAGCTTCCAGCAAAATAGTTGAATTTTTATCAGAATGATTATCAACCGAAGGGTTGAATTCAGAGCCATTTAGTTCAAAGTTTGAGCGGAAGGGACGGATTCCCAGCGACCTATTTAAATTCATAACAAAATAATTTAATTTTCAGAGAGAAAATTGAGTTGTCAAGTGAGATCCATCACAATTTTTCAAATTTCTCAGAACCTGAAAATTTTTCGTCAAAACAATGATTCGAATAATTTTCAACAAGAAGAAAATCAATTTCTGGAAACTTCAACTTAGCAGTTGAATGTCTAACGATAAACATTCGAATCCAACCACGGAAGACCCACTTCCAAACGAAACAGTCTAGTTATTCAACAAAAGAGAATTATTTCCATCCAAAAAAGATAACTCATCTACCGAAACAGCCGAATATCCGAACCAACTAGATAGGAGAGTTGATTTTTTGCTTTAAAATGTTTTTGCAGCGAGCAGTTAAATATTTAACAAAGCAGTAAGCGGTTAACTAGATATTTGAATCCTCTACAAAAATCATGAAATTTTCAAGCTGTAGGAAAAATTTTCTAATAAATCGGATAATGATAATAATTTTTTAATAATTTGAATAAGTTGAATAATATGAAGCAGATATATTACCTGATGAACGTACTCTTTATAAAGATCAGTTATCGAATTTTCAAAAAAAAACGGTCAATGCATGCCCAATGATACAACAGTTTATCTTTCAGTAGAAAAAGCAGAATTCAACCAGTAATAAAAGAATTTTCAGCTGAATTGGTAAATCTTCGATCAGTAAACCAGATGTTAGACGAAGTAATTTTCTTCTCAAACAAGTACCAAATTGGATTCTTTGGAAGAAAAACATGAATGCGCAATGAGAAATGTAATTTTTCCAATTTCAATCAAAAACGATCAATGCTCTACCAATAATAGAGGAGTCACAAATCTGGATCATCCTATTCAACTGAAGAATAGCACGCCATGGGGAGCTAATCTACAAATTCTGGCAAACGAATGGGGAAATTCCCCACTTAATCTATTTGAAACATGATAACATTTATATCTGGAATTTTCATGATTAGATTAGGCACCAATTCATGTCGAGAGTGCTTCCTTTTTTTTTCTTGAATGATAATTCAATTTTTGTGAATATCTTTGTCTTCCTTGTAAGATTTTTAAATTGTGGGTTAGTAATTTATATCATGCTACCTGCAGATCATATTGATCCGACTACGATATGATAGTTGGGCCTCACGAATGTCTGTTCCAAATTTTTTTTTTCTTCCCACAAAATTAGGTCCTATGCGAAGAGGACGTAGAATGGGACGTGGACCAGCTACTTCGCGTCTACTTCCACCTCTACCTCAACCTCCACCTCTACCTCAGACTTTTTCTTTAACTGCCAAAATCCGTTTTTCTATTGAGAACAGAGACAACGATATTTATTATGGAACTCTAAGTCACTATGGACGCGAGGTTCCACTATGGGTCGAAAACCCGCAAGTAGAACCAAATAATCCAGCAGAGCGCGCTTTTGTGAGAACATCGAATGGCGATACGTGGATTTCGAAGGTGGAATTATTAGAACTTTCTGATTATTGCCAGTATGATCTAATTCTGAATCATCGTTGTTTCATAATGGACTCAGAGGCCAATATTTATGTAGCAGATCTTAAGCCTTTCAATCCAGCCGCACCACAGACTTTAAGTTCCATGCACGTTGTGGTACGAATGCCAGAAGAAAAAGACCGTCGTTACGTGGGCGAGTTCCGGCATCATACTGGTCGTAATCCTGGTTGGCTTTTATAGAATCTTTTAAGACTTCCTTCAATGTAGGGTAACAGGAAATATCCATTATTATCAGTGTTGAGCTACAAGAAGGCTGAAGTCCTTGAAATTTTTTCGTTTATTGTCATTTTGAAGTGAATTGTTCCTATGCCTCGGCGTAAACCAAAACTAGAATGCACGCTTAGCCAAACATAAACTGTCGATACGACGCTTCATCAAAGTCGTTTTTCCTAGTTGATATTCTCGTCGATGCAATTGTTGTTTTTTTCTTTTTTGACGCAATCGACGTCTCATTGACATCAAAATAATAATAGTATGAACGTCGCATCAGCAACCTTATCGACCTTCTCCGTACTTTTAAATCATAAATTGGAGTGCTGCAGTCGCATAAGATGAAGAACTTAATCTATGATAAATACAATGCAAATTTCACGTTATCATTTATTATCGAGAATGTAATTCATGAAGACCTTGTTATAGCAGAATAAAAAACCTACACAAAATTCACTCCGGAATTACGTATTATTTGTTTCCTCATTCTTCCCGTTAGAACTGTCGTCTGCTCTCCGTTCAGAGGAATTTTTCATACAAGACATGGCCGCATCAAAACATTCCGCATTTCAAGTCATATACACTTTGGCGTACGAATGCCAGAAGCAAATTACCTTCGTTACGTCAGAGGGTTCCAGCGTCCCACGGCTCCTAATCCTCCTTGGCCTTGGTGAAATTTTTTACTAATTTCTTTAATGTACGGCAAGAGGAGATATCCAATATTGTCAACATCCAGGTAGAAGAAAATCATTGTAACAGTTTGAAGGATGATGTTTACCCTTTATCGCACTTGGAATTTTTTCCCTACTTCTGTAAAGAGAGATACTACGTCGAAACACACAAGGATGTTTCGGGATTGAATGTGCTTAGTTGTGAATAGGTGAGTTCATTGCGCTTATGATTGGTCTGAGTAGACTGTTATTTTTGTGGATTTTTGTGAGTCCATAAAGTCTTGGAGAGATAGGAGTAGCAGGTGTTATTTTATATACTATTGCGTAGGCAAGTTCAAAGTCCTTCAGAAGGGATTTTGTTCTGCTGACTATTGTTTTAGTCTTGCCTTCATCTGCAGGTAATACTATGATGTTCTTATCCTGATTAAGTACTTTGATTCCTGTTTTTCTTTGTTAGCTAGGTTCAAGGATGTAAGTTGATTGGCCAGTCAGCTTTGATCCGTTCCCACGGCGTGGTCTTTGAACAATCAGAAGCATCGTACAGAGCATATATAAGAAGCACATAACCTGAAACTTCAGTAGGGCAGGCACACATCAATGCTTCTTCTGGTCTTTGATAGTCTGGCATGAAGGTCGTATTCGTAAACTCATCAAGTTAAATTTTCCTCACTATCTGATCGGTTTAATCAAATCCTTCCTAGCAAACAGGAGCTTTACAGCTCGCGTTAGGAATGCTTTATCCAACCCCCAAGTTATAACCTCCGGTATCCCTCACCAGGGCTCCAAACTCTCCCTCTGTCCTCAACGTATTCGTCGTCGGCTTACTTGATACTTCCAAGGTCATCAGTCACTGCTCTTCCCGTCTAAACAGGTTTATTGGAGTTGTCCTGAAATAATACTACAGGTGGAGATTTTGAATAAATGAATTCAGATCTAGATAACCCTACAGTTTTTCGATCCAGCAAAAGTCATGCCGTCAACGCCATAATTGGGAGCATTTGCACCTACGCGATTCCTGTCCGAGGCTCTGTCACTACAAATCATCTCTGAAAGACTTGGAGGCACCTATCTTCGCCTTTTCCGTTTCCCTTTGAGCACTCTTCGGTTCATCGATAACGAACGGATTCATACAGGAGACCACCTTCCATCCTTCACAAAAACCGATAAAACACATGCTGAAAAACTTCGTCTTTCAGTGCCTTTCAGAACAAACGTCGCCAGTCGCATGTCGATAGCTTTCTCCGTTCCCAGGATGGTGCTCTCATGCTGCCGTAGCTTAATGCCGCTATTCTGGGGGTGAGTATAACACTTATGGATGGGTTGAGAAATCATCTTCTGTCGTTGCCTTCCAGAAAAAAAATACGCCACCATCCGCATGACAATAGCGACCTCCGTTTCCGAAATAGCGCTCCCAAGGTACCGTAGCCTAATACCGCGATGCAGGAGGTGAGTTCGGCACTAAGTGGTGGGTTGCGGGATCGACCTGTAATGTGGCTTTCCAGCAAAAAAAAAGCAACAAAATACGCCGTCAGCTGCATGTCGATCTGACTCCCTATTCCGGAAATAGAACTCACATGCTGCCGTAGCTAAATACCGCAATGGCGGGGGTGAGTTTGACATTGAGAGGTGGGTCGCACGATTGGAGTGTTATGCTACCTTCAAGCAGCAAAATAGCACCAAAATACGTCTCCAGCTGCATGTTGATAGCTCTTTTTGCCCCCGAGATAGCACTCACATGCTGCCGTAGCTTAATACCGTGATACCGCGAGTGAGTTCGACAATAAGGGATGGCTTCCGGAATCGGCTCGTGACACTTCTCCTAGCAAAAAAATAGCGACAAAATCTGGAATCGCTTCCCCAACTTTATATAAGTCAAATTATGCATTCCAACTGCTTTAGAAGGCCAAGCCTTCTCGTCTCTTCGTACCCGTCTCTCTCATTTCTCCATGTTCCGCTTTGTGCGCGGGATACCTTGCTGTATAACTGTCTCGGACAGTTACTTCGATGTGTCTTATTTTCTTTTTATCTTGGTTCCTAATCTGCCAGGTTAGCAACCAGTTGAGGGGTTTTAGTCGATAGGCGCGCCAAGCAAATTCGACACTACCCATAAACCCATGAATGAATTATGAAAACTTGGAGGCCCTTTATTTTACATAGAATATATTTGCATTCATTATTAAATTATTCTTCTCATTGCATTTCAAATTTTCGTATCAATGAAAATTCTTTCTCGTATATGTATCTTGATATACCCTTTAAATGTTTGAAATTTAAATGAATACCCCTCAAAAGCTACACAGCAAAGAACTTATCCTGACATATCTTACATTGTCATTAGGTTAAAATAATTCTTATGAAATTAAGACTTTCCGATGTTTGAAACTATTCTTTGTTGCGTTTCAAGCCCAAGAAGATGAATTTGATTTCCAAAACTATAATTTATATCGGAAAAAATTGATCTTCAACTGGTAGAATGAATTCATTGGAAAAAAGAATTCCTTTCCGCCACTCAGTTTTTTCCATAATAATGGATAACCATTTACCATCAAAATCGAATCTTCAACTTAGAACGAAGCTATTTTCTTGTAGAAAATATAGTTTTTTATAAAAGCTTGACCACTTTTGGTTAACAGTTGAATTATTCAGTTTGAATTGAACGATTCAGTTTGAAAAAATTAATTCTAAATTCTAGTTTTCGTTCAAAAATTCATAATTGTAGCTTTGAAATTCAACGATTTTGCTTAGATTCTGACTTTTTGGTATAAAAACTATACTGTTTTTTAAAAATTCGTCTTTTTGGCCTTCAAATTTTACTGTTTGAACTTTCACGGTGAAAAATTCAGCAATCTTCGTGGATTCCGTCATATTAGCTCGCAAATGCAGCTTTTTGGATAAAGGTTTTTTCTTCTTGAAAGTTTACTGTTTCGTTTTATTTGCAACTTCTATGTATGAATTTCTTTTCCTTCTCAAATATTCAGTTGAAAATTATCATTTTTTGGTAGTGGTTCGACTACTTAATAGAGGAATACATATACATAGTTTATATTTTTTATGAGAACTAATCCTTCCAGATGATATGTAAAAAATCTATGAATTTGTATAGGACTCTGCTGCAATATTAAAATCAATAAAACGTGATGATGAAATTGTAACAAATGAAAAATGTTGATAAGAGAACGCAATTGTGTAACATGTTTGCCTCTTCCAAAAGTAGAGGAAGGCCATTCTGTGGGACTGTAAACGTCACGTAACCTTCCTATCGTTTATTCGAATTTGCGTTTTATAAGCATCTTGCTTTAAATAGCCCTAGTAGGCAGGACTCTGTTCGTTTAGGATAAAATATTATATTTACCTTCAAATGATTCCCACTTAATACCCAGTAATTATTGCCTAAAAGGAGAGCACACACCTGAGAGATCGACTAGATATTCTACGGGAATAACCAAATTTTCTAAAGAATTATCCATATTTCAGTCATTCTTTCCAAAGTTTATGAAGCAAAAATGAAGATCATCATCCTACTATTCCCCTGTCTGATTTTCTTCGATTTCACAAGTAAGTGTGAATTTTATAATGATTATAATTATAACGAATGAGGAATATCGTTCCTGGAAAATTGATCTAAAGAAAGAATCCTTTTTTCAAACAAAAAGCACAAGCTGTTTTTATCCTACAACTAGAATAAAGAAACATTCGCTAACTACTGATCCAGTTTCTGGGGTAGAAAGGATTCAGAAAAGTATCATAGAAAATATATTTTACGATTACGTGGAGATGTGTTTTCTGCTTGCAGTATATCTGCTGTGTTTCTTTTATCTCTTTGGATATCAGTTTCAGCCATCATGAAAGAATTGAATGTTTTTGAAATTCAGAATATTGGAAATTCTTTCTAATATGATGCAATAAGGTATTTCGGGTTCGATAGTGTGAGTATATATAATAACACCACGACCTAAAAAACCTTAATTTTAGGCCAGTCCTGAAGATGCAAGCTGCAACGTTCGCGAAACTTTGACAAATTTTGTAGTTTTTTGTACACGATCGAAACCCGAAATACTTTATTGCATCATAATGGATCATAGTGAAAGCATTAAATCTTTCTTATATGTGTATTGCTACAAATCTTGAAATTATTAGCAAATGTTGGGTTACGAAAGGGGATATTATACACTATTTACTATTTCATTTTGAGGCCATGTTAAACTTACCCGATTCCTACCTCACCGACATCTTTCTCTGCAACGACTCGCGTCTACACCGCAATAGATATCAAGTTGATATTTTGAGAACAGCCTTAGAAAGCAATAAACTACGTTTGTATGAAACATTTTGTTCAAAATTTTGGAAAAAAATTTTTTTGCGAATTTTTTTCCGAAATTTTGAATCAAATGTTGTATACAAACTTAGTTTATTGTTTTCTAAGGCTTTCTCCAAAAAATCAACTCGATATCTATTTCGGTGCTGACGTGAGTTGTTGCAAAAAAAATCGATAATTTGGGTCACGTGACCCATGTTTAACATGGCCTTAATTGTTCACATTCTCTTCTCCACCAACCCACTTCACGCACAGCAATTTACCATCCCCTCCTACTAGAATCTCCACCGTCGCGACGCTCCCCTCCACTATAACATCCCTACCCTTCCTCATCCCCTCCTCATCATTCCTCGCCTTATCCGCTATAGTCCGGGAGCCAGGTATGGTCTCGTGGCCTTTCTGATTCCCATGGATCCACCAAGGTTTTTTTATGTATTTTGGGCCGCTGAATACGAATTTTTTGGGTGGCTGTTCGTCCGAGTGGTAAGTTTTTTGTTAATAACATTTTTTTGACAATTAATTGAAAAATTGAATTTTTTGGCAAATAAAAAATTTTTCCAGTTTCTTTAGCATATTTTGAACCAAAAAGGTCTCTAGTAATTTTTCTCCGAGACCAATACTTTGTGAGAAAAAAATTGGCAAAATTTGAAAAAATGCGATTTTTCCCGTTTTTGACGCTATATCAGATAAACAACATAAACTTTTTTGTAATCTGCTTCCACGACATGCTTCCTTAACATGTGTTTTATTATTGAAAAAAATTTTCAGTTCGTTTGAACTCGTAGCTTTCGGGTGGATCGAGTTGAATGCTCAAGGTTTTCCGAGCGCGCACGGCTGACTTCGGCATGTCGTCGCATCACTCGCGCCTCGACATTGCGATACGGC
>WSXT02105135.1:0-11339 GCA_011762715.2 Neuroterus valhalla
TAGGGACGCGTGGCGGTCTCGGGTAGATGAGGCAATGAACTTTCGAGTTCCAAATGCTGATAAATAAATAAATAAATCAATAAATTCTCGGTGCTAGCACTGCGATGGGTAAAATGAATACGCGCCAGCGCTCCCAGGTCTAGGAATTTATCTCCAGATCTGAATAAACTTTCAAATGTCTCGGATACATCAGTTTTTGGAAAACTTCAAGATATTCGTTTTCAAAATCATAAGACTTTTCTCTTGACTGATTCTTTTTTTCTATTCGGGAAGTAAATTAACGTTCTTCGTTTCTAATTTAATGAGTGAAACATAAGAATGGGGCGATTTTCCACGAAAATATGTGTATGCATATTTCTGAATAAAATTGATGTACAACAATTGAAATCAACAGAGCCGGATTAGGACTTCAATATGCCACGTGCCGAAATTATTGCGGAGCGCACTTGAGGCGACTGATTTTCCGAAAATTTTTTGAAAATAAAATCTATAAAAATATTTATAAGTAATAACAATAGTGATTTATTGATTTTTAATATCTTTTATCAATTATCAATAAAAATTCCCTAAATAGATTCAAAAACTTCTTTTCTAATTTTTTTGTGGCAAATTCCTCTAGAATCTCTGAGATATCAATGGCTTCTAACGAATCAATTTCTTTGCGGAGCCCCCCTGTTCGGTGGGGTCCATTACCAAAAGAGATAATATTCATCAAAAGAGTTGAGTTTTCAGGATGGAACGGCAAGTGTTTCAGGGAAAAGACTACCATTGAAACAAAAAACATGAATTTTTAATAATTAAAAAGCACACAGTTCAATTTTCAACTGATTTGACGAATATGAAAAATACAGTTGAATTTTCAACAGAATCGTTGAACTTTGGAGTCAAAGAAGGTAATTTTTTTAAAGACCTTTGGATTTTTTTTCCGTTTTGTATTAAATAGTTACAGTTTTCATGAAAAATATTGAAGTTGATATCCATCAGACGCAACATCTGAAGTTTAAAATAAAAATCCGTTTAATCAAACTATAGAGATATGAATCGTCTAAGAAAAATATAATCGTTGTTATTTCAACAATAAAAAAATGTTTTGATATTGAATTAAACACAGTTGAGTTCTATTACAAAGGGAACATTTTCAACATAATAATTGACCCCTTCACCAGAACAATTAATTTTTAACCAAACTTTCGAATTCAAAAAACTAATTTTGAAACAAAAATGGACGGATTTTTTCGCTAAAGAGTTGCATCGTCAATTACATAAGATTATCCAGCTAAAAAATAACACAAATTGCAACCACATTGTTATGAATTTCCAAGAAACAAAGGCAATTTTCTTCGAAAACATTTCTATTTTCGACAAAAATAATATAATTTTCAATCAAACAGTACAACTTTCCACAAGAATAGTTTATTTTAACAAAAAAAAACATAAATTTTCTACACGATACGGAATAGTTGAATTTTCAACAGGAATCAAATTTAACTTGCGCCCGAATATTCACATTTTCGATTGGGAGGATTAATTTAGAACAGAAGAAGAGAAGAATTTCTAACAAAATACAAGTATATTTAACCAAATTATTGAATAAAAAGTGACGTACATTTATTTTACCCATTGCAGTTTTAGCGCCGCATATACTTTTTAAAATTTCCCAATAATACGAATCATGGTAACACGCCCAGTAACGAAATTTTCATTACCAACGGTTCAGGGTCGACATGGACGTTACCCGTCGTGTTGGAAGAGAATACTCGAGGCCAGCATGGCAGTGCACGGCAATGACCGCTATTCAGTATGCAAGGCGGTGCCGATTTTCAGGCGAAAAAATTACTTAATTTTAAATATAAACAAGAACAAACAGCAACACAATATTCGGAAAAATAAGTCTATACGAGCTTCCATTAGGGTCTATAGATAAGGTGGGACAAATGTTACAACAAACAATTCATCAGTGTAAGAGAATTATGGTTTTGGCGAAAGCCCTTCCTTAACGATGCACCTTAATAGTCAAAGAGTCTTCATCAATGACCCAAATTCTAGAAACTCAATGGACCGATTTTCAAGACAGTAAAACTCCAAATTAATTGGAACGGTTGGACCAACCAGACGATCATTATTCGACTGAACGATAGTGTAACTCCGGTGCTAGTCGTTGCTGCATGAGTTCCGGCACGAGTTTCCGGCTTGAAAAAAGAGCGCCCACTCGTCCTTAATAGGATGAATACGTCCAGCGATATCAACTGCAAACGCACGTTATCTTGGAAGGATGCGACTGGTCATTGGCCCACAGGCGCTACACGACAAGCGCCGGTTTAATGACCACTCTTATTTTATTGTAACTATGTAGAATGAGCTCCAAACATACTCTAGAAAGCAAACCTATACCCACCCATCCAATATTCTTCGAAAAGGAAACTGTTCATTTCTCTGACAGTCGAGTATCGCAAAAAATTTCCTCTTGCATGATAATCAGATGGACAACTTTATTAATGATATCTGAGCATGATTTATTAGATGTATGAATGAGTAGTAGAGTAATGGTGTTTACCAAAGTTTCCTCCAGTAATGCTGAAGAGCAAAAATTGCTCTGCAACTGGAGCACTTCCTGATAATGACCAAATATTGTTCGAAGAAAGCATCTTCATTGGGATTTATGTATGAGAAGAATCAATTACGACGACATTTATAATTAAACAACTGTGTCCGAGGCGAAGCATAAATCTGCATCTTATGGATGCACATGTTTATTCTAAATTTGGGATCGTTGGCGTCAGTTACAATAAAGATGTGCACTGAAGTGAATGAAGTACAGAGAAACAGAGATAGTCACCCTTGATAGCTCGCTGCTGAGTGCCTAATATTGGTTTCAGTGAGTTAATTTTTTTTCCAGCAACTCTAATTAATAATGCAGTAAAGGTCAATTTACATTGAGAATTGAATATGTGTCAAGGGAAGAAAATGCTGTCTACTTTATGAAAATATAATTTCTGATGATGATATAATGTAATACAATATAATATGACATGGTGTAATATAATTTTACTGTCAAGATTTTCAGGAAAAAATATTCGTTGAACATCTACTTAGGGAACATTTTTATCCGATTCATAGTCCTAATAGATACGTCTATATGCAAGAGTTGTCTATCTACATGATCTGTTTGTAGAATTATCTGTGTAATGCGGATTCATCAATTTGAGGGCGGGCTCAACCATAAGAAAGATTAATTTGTCCATTTCTGAGAGTATTGTCAAAGGTTAGAGTCTTCTCTAAATCTGAAATAGTGAATTTCACTATTTCATAGTGAATTTTCACTATTTCAATTTCAAAAAAGTGGTTCACTATGAAATAGTGAAATTCACTATTTCAATTGATGGTTTTACGGTTTACCTAATTCAATTAGAAGATTCCACTAATGCGGAAAGTGGTTACCACTGATTCAAATAGTGGATTTCGATAATTTAAACGAGTATAGTCAATGAAAAATATCATGTTATTAAACTACAGGTATATTTTGAAATATTCAAGATTTATTCATTGATCAATTGTAAATCAAATAATAAATTTCACCAAGTTAAAAAACTGTTGAAATATAAGAATCCCGTATAATAAAATTCTTGATAGAAAATTGTCGAATTATGAAATATTTGAAGTAGGAAATTTCCGAATTATAAAATTCCTGAATGGAAACAATTAAATTTTTCCTTCCATTAAATATAATTAATTTATTGAAAATAAAAGAATCAAATATCTTTATTATAGAAACACACTTTTTCCAATGTTTACAATTTAAAACAATTATTTTTTCAAATTTTTTTAACAATACTTGGAGAAAATGTATTTCTGGATGTACAATTTTGTTTGAAAATGTGCATAGTATTTAGGAAAATTATAAAAAATGTTTACGAATTCGAATTTTCCATTTTTTTTTTTAATTAAAAAGAAACGTAGAGATAATTCAGTGCTGAGTTATATCCTGCAGTTTATCAGCATGCGTGTTTAAATTTATTTTTTAATACCATTTTCATACACTGATTGTTATTTTTAATTCAAGAAATAATGTCAGCAATTTTATAATTTCAGGAATTTTATTAAACGGGAATTTTTAAATTACTTACTTAACTAATTACTTACTTCTTAGAATGGGTGCAACCGGGCTTGAACTTTTGGAAAGATTTTCAATATTTTAAGGGTCGAAAACAAACATCTTATGAATTCTGATAGGTTTCGTTGGATGTAATTTTCTTCCAAATTAGAGATTTAGATTTAGAAGAGTTTCATTCATCTCAAAAAAATCTGTTTGCAGCATTATTCTCGTGGTCCAAAATAAAATGAGCAAGAGGACAATGCTTTGGTTTCCGTGCAATTTCCGCTCTGAATGTCTTCTGGATATTTTTGCAGTTCATGTGTATTTACTAAGAATTTTAAGAGCAAATCCAATTTGAAGAATAAAAGGCCACGAGACCATTTAAACCGTGTGTCAGACGCGTGTCAACGACTCTTAAATTTTTTATTCCACAGCGGTTCATAACTTCCGCTGGGAAGTTGATTTCGCTTGAGTCAAGGTCGCTACTCGACAGCAAAAGAATCTTCAAGGATTCAAAAGTCTGTGAATAAAAGGGGCCGACTGCACTCAGTTCTCAACTTTCTTTGTCTCAGAGGTGTGTCTTTAAATTGTTAACAATTTATGGTATTAGGGACTTTTTAGGTGAAGTGGGTATATAGGGGACTGTCGATGCTTTCTGCTATTTTTTCACTTCCAGACATCACGTAAATTATCGTGGATGTGAACTGAATGCGACGTGATTTCTGTCAAGAGTAGTAGTTTCGAATGTCGATTTTAAATGGAAGCTTTTTGATAGTTTGGAAGTATGTAAAATATTTGAATTTCCAAATTGATTATATATACCAATTTTTTATTCGAATGCTGATTGAGTGAATTTCTATCAACGGTTTTTTATTCCTTTTTATCAAAATTTCTTCGAGAAAATTAAACATTTCTAATGCTACTAAAGAAAATTCAAATGGTGAATGGTTTCTTAATCAGACAAAAAAATGTTTTAGATTACATTGCAACATAGATGCCGAATATTTGTACAATTTGAGTCCCGATCGTTTAGCCTATTTGCATGATTAAGTATATTTTTCATTACACTCTGGCTATATAGGATAAACTACTCACATTATAGTTGTTCCAAGGTTCAGGCAAAGTTTTTCAATTCTAGTTGCTTTTTCAGAATGAGAAATTGAAACGTAGCTCAAAGTTCAACTCGGTGACATGTCCCCGAATACGAATTTGCACAAAGAATTCAGAAAGTATTGACAAACAAAATTTTGCGAATGAGTTAAGCTTATGCGAATCATTCATATACCGTTGACGAATTTTAAAATTGTGAAAAGAGGTGAATATTTTGAGTCTTAAGGAATGATTTCCGTATGCTTTTCGAATAAAATGATGAAGAAGTTTAAAATATGGACCCACTGACAAGTAGGGCGCGGAAATATAAAATTTTAAGTATTTTTCTTGTTTTTTTCGCTAAATCCAAATATTCTTTGAATGATTTCGAGTGTGTTGGTCCACTCGGTAAAATTCGGTGACTTTGCGGAAACTTTTTCAGAGTTTATGTGATCGACTCGTGCAGCCTGTTCAGCATGGTTGAAGTTTATTGAATCAGTTATTGAAAGTTATCAATAATAATCTTCCTCAATATATGGGTAATTTCACATCAGATTCACCACTAAAATTTAAATTCACTCAAAGTTAAATTCTTCTCGATTTTACACAAAAACAAAAGACACGTATTTTTTTCTTTCAATATAATATGTGAAATTAACGAGTTATCATTATTTAAACCTCCAGAATATAATGAAGATCACTTTTTTGAAATGCTCAAAAGTGAGAATCAATTATTCATTAGAATCTGAATTTTTCAAGGTATGTTCATAATTGTTCATACTTTGACTTTGTAATTTGCGAAAAATATTCAGTATTTATTTACCCGGGTGACATGCAAAAATGTTAAACAAGTTGCATTTACAAAAAAAAGGTATCTCCGAAATGAAATTTTTTCCTATCTAATTTTGCAATATACTTTAGAGAGTTTCTCACAAAAATATTAGAGTGGACCGTCAATAAGTTTTTGAGATATGACAAATAATGTAGGACCGTGTGCCTTTGAGCGCGAGCTGCTGCATCGTCTTACCCAGTCTACCACGAGCATGCGAAGTCGAGTACGTTCACTTACGTGTTCGTGGATATTTTCCCAAAGGCTTCCAGTCATTCAATTTTGGATGAGAATCAGCTACAGTTTTTTGGCAACTTCTCTTGAATAAATTATGTTTACAAAAATTCGTTTTATGCATAAGCAATGTTTTTAATATTATCGAATGAGCAATAATTCGTGTAAGCTGTAGTATTTCGGAAGAAACATTTCTATACAGCAAAGTGAAATCAAAACTTATCACTTAAGATTTCCATTATTATTTTCACTATTATTTGAAATTTTTGTACAAAATCATGACCTCTTTAGATACAAATTTTCTGGTCTATTTCGCTTTTCGTTTCAAAGTTACGGAAACGTTAGTCAACGTACTCGACTTTGCATGCTCGTGGTAGACTGGGTAAGACGATGCAGCAGCTCACCCTCGAAGTAACACGGTCCTACATTATTTGACATATCTCAAAAACTTATTGACGGTCCACTCTAAATTTTTTGTGAGATACTCTCTAGAGTATATAGCAAAATTACCTAGGAAAAAATTTTATTCTGGAGAAACCTCTTTTTTGTATATGCAATTTGTATAACATTTTTGCATGTTTCCCGGATAAATAAATACTACAAAATTTTTCACAAATTACAAAGTCAAAGTATGAACAACTATGAACGTATTCCGAAAAATTCAGATTCTAATGAATAATTGATTCTTACTTCTGAGCGTTTCAAAAAAGTGATCTTCATTAGATTCTGAAAGTTTAAATAATGATAACTCGTTCATTTCACATATCATACTGATAGAAAAAAAATACATGTCATTTATTTTTGTGTTAAAATCGAGAAAGGTATAACTTTGAGTGAATTTAAATTTTAGTGGTAAATCTGACGTGAAATGACCCAAGTCTCCTGAATGCACGTTAATATTGAGATAATTCAAAAAAATTGTTCCAAAGCATTGAATCATCTATTTTTATAATTATTTAGCACACATATATTAAAACAATAAAGTGGAATCTCATGCATTTGGTGCCATTCTATTCCTCTGAGCACTCAACGAAGTGGAGTTTTTCAAGCGTTGCGCTCTTTTGTATAAATTACTTGTATCATTTGAATAATACCACAGTTTGGAAAAAAAATTACGCCCTGGATTTTCTTACAGTGAGAATATGTTTCGTTTCATTTCCATTGGAAAAACATGTTTTGTTAATAAATTATATAATAATGTGATTAATTTGTCCTACAAAAGTACTTAGTTCTATGTGGAAAATATTTAATGTTAAGAACAGTAACTGGTCACGAATTACGAATGAATTGACGTTGAAGGAAACTACTCCAATTCATTCAATGCTCTTCATTCGAGAGTGTGCTCAAAAACTTCGCTTTCTTGGAAAACGGAGTAAGGAACAAAAATACTTTGAAGATATTATTAAAATTCAGTTTACCGCCTCTAAATCAAGAGCATTTGAAAGCTTCTATTTATCCAAAATGAAACAAATAAATAGTCCTATTGCTTGAAACATTGAAGTTGAATGAAAATATCATTATATTACGGCTGGGTCGCGAGTCTCTAGAACAAATATCTTGAGTTTTGAATAACCGCAACTGTAAAACTCCAGGACCTCCTCATGATTTGATACTAGATGGTTCCATTTAAAATAAAAAGTTAGTCCTTTTAGAAGAAGGAATTTTTGTTTTTAGAGATTTCCTTCCGCCATTGAATATTGAAAATTGTGTGGGTGGGGGTAAAGTTTTTAGTCTTAGGTGATATGTTTTACTGGGAAGTTTGCTTAGTGGAGTTTTGTTCCTTACTCCTAGCCCCCATGCAGTGAAACTTACAGAAAAATAGTGATGGAGGAAAGAGGGAGTGGGGTAAGTTTTTTCCAGTTCAATTGATCTACTCTCTGGCCCCTATCCGTGGCCGACATTTTTTCTCTAATAATAATTTTTCTCAAATTCGTAAAAATGAAAAAATGTGATACCATGGATTTCAGATGAATTTATTCCCAAAATGCCTAAAACAGGGCTAGGTCATATTGTCCTACTGGCGAGTCGACACGGAAAAAATATGACCTGTAAAAAGTGTAGAATTAGTCCAGGAGTCTTGGACGAGTAACAAAATGTTAGAGGTCTTAAAAGACTTTTGATAAGAGATTCCAAACTTCTCAATACTAAATGCAAACGAGTCTTGTAATTCTCAATAATATTCTAGGAAAAAAAGTTTTGTATTTAATATACGATATTCTAATAAGGAGCCAAACCCAATTCACGACGAATTGAAGAAAAGTTGTGAATGTTTCTAATTTGGATCGAACGGATTTGTGTAAGTTCCTAAAGTGAAAAATAGCGTGCTGGTATTACAGAAACTGCTAGCCAGCCTAGGAAAATATATCTGTGCCTCGATGTGTTCGAAACGTTCGAAATGAAAATGGCTCTAATCTGCAATATTAGGCTTGTCCTTTGATGCAGAATTATGCCTACATATCTATATTTTTCTACAAATTTTATGTTAAATTATACGATCTGATGGGTAGACTTCTCAGTTCATAAACTGTATGTTGTGTTTCAACATACAAATATATATTTTCCTCTTCTTCCTATGATAAAAAAAATGTTTTCAATCTTTCCAGTGACCCAAATTTACAATTTTAAATAAAAACGAATCTACTTGGAAATTATAAAAGAAATCAGATTAATTTCTTTACGGTGGCTCACTGCAATTTTTCATGACATAATTATTTTTGTTTTCAAGGATTATTATATGAAGTGTTCTTTGAATTGAAGGAAAAAGTATTCATTGACAAATCTCATAAGAAATTACTCACAACACAAGCCGATTGAAGTCCAAAAACTAATATAATTCAGTGAATTTCAAACAATAAAAAAGGAGGTAAAATGAATGCAATGTCTTCTTTTATAACTAACTAAATGGATTTTTTTCAACCAAAAGGTGAATCTTGAAAAAATGGATTTTCAACGAAGTATTTCAACTTATAAGCAATTTTTCGAGAAGTAGGAAAACTGATAAAAAATATTCTTCCTAATCTTATACAGCACATCCAGACTTTTGAAAAAAATATTTTGGAACTTTTTATAAAAAGTCTGGATGTTAATTGAATTTTCCTACTTCTTGAAAAAGTGCATTATTATTCCCGGATGTAAAGAAGTTTAGACTTCAATATCTCTCCATATTCTTATATAACTTATAACCGAAAAGTCAATTTTCATAAAAAGTAAAATAAATTCCTTACCAAGAAGATGAATGTTGCCTCGAAAACACCAGTGTTCTACAGTTTTGTTATATTTTTAAGTCAATGAGACGATTCATGTAAAGAGTATTTGAAATTTTGAACCTAAATTTATTATTTTTCAATAAAAGAGTACATTTTCGACCAAAAATATGAATTTGTCCAAAAATGGGAAATTTTTAACTAGAATAAATGCTTTTTTTGATGAGAAAGATTATTTTCTACCAAATAATTTGATATTTGAAATAAAAATTCATTTTTTGAAATTTAAATTTTAGAAATGAGAAAAATACAAGTGTAATTGCAATCTCGTCTTTTATAACCAATAAAATGTATTTTTTGGGCTCTAATTATAATTAATTTTTATATGTACATACATTCAAGTCATTTCAGAAAAAAATATTCAATATCTCTTTCTATAACTCATTAGCATATAATAGATTTTTCGGGCTGCACAGTAACTAAATGAAAGAAGATGTTTCAGCAAAAGAGTTTAATTTTCAGACTGAAAGGTAAATATTGAAAGAAGGAGATTAATGTTGTCCCAAAAAAGACCATTTTCCAAGAAAATACATCAATTTTTAACAAACTTATTGTATTTGCCAATGAGACGATTTATCTGAAGAATATTTGAATTTTCAACCCAAATATATCATTTTTCAAGAAAAGAGTTCGTTTTCAAACATAAATATGAATTTTGTACGAACACGTGACATTTTAAACTCGATGAAGTGATTTTTCAACAAAAAATACAAAAATAAATGCAATATCTTCTTTTACCAACGCTTTGTTAGGTTCCAATTAGAATCAATTTTTATGTGCATATTTCAAGTTACTTCAGAAAAAAATAATCATCTTATATTATCAATCTTCCAGCACTTATAATATTCATGAAGTCTTAAAAATTGATAAATCAAAAATAATCCAATGACACAGCTATAGTATAACATTTAGATGAAACATATAAAAAAATATTTGACGTTGAAGTAATAAAATTATATATGACAGGGGCACCAACATTTTCTAACCCAGCACTGGTAATTTCTCACAAGCGGTAAGAATTTTTTCAGTTAGTATATAAGGACCATTTCAACTGCTATCTTCAGCGCGTAATATTCTGCGTTAGGGAATCGCATTGTATGTACACGGAAAGACATTTTTGACAGCTGCTGCATTCATAGTAGTAGAACAGCGCAACCAAGGCATGAAACCAGCAGCAACACCAATTTTGGAAACGCGTCTGTCACATAAGGTTAGTTCATCCGTTTCTAAGACGACAGTTGCCCACACTGTGAACGTAGCGTTCTCTGACAGGGAGAAAAATTGTCATAAACAGAAGGCGTATTGGAGTACTACAGTTTGGCGCAACGAAGTTGCCTGTAAGTGCCGCTATTGTACCATATTTCTTTCCGTGTAGTAGTGTTATGTTAGGTTATAGGACTAGGTTTGTGTGCGTTGGATAGTAAAGAATATATTACTCATGTGATAACTGTGTGCCCTTGTGACCTAAACAAAAGACTGCAAAGACTGTATTTGGTTAGCAACAAGACTTTTTCCATTTTGCTTTAGAACCCTTCATGTTTTCCAAGACTGTCTTGCAAATTATATCCGCTGCCCCTTCGCTTTTTCCCAGACTAATTGTTTTTGCTCTATCAAAATTTTCTGGACAGTCTGAGAATTTATGCGGTTCTTTCTTGCACTAGGTATTGAAGTATCTTTTAAAAATCCGGAGAAAGAGGCTTTCAATTTTTTCATATCTCGTATAGTTTGGCTTAAAAATGGAACTTTTCATTTTCGGTAACATTTTTCTCGATTTAAACAAAAACTATGCATCTGATGAAAAAATGGTGTATATAAAATTTATAGGTCTTTT
>WSXT02105146.1:0-11339 GCA_011762715.2 Neuroterus valhalla
GGCGGGGGTGGAGGGCTGGGGGGGCAGACCATCTGGTTATGGACATTATTCCAATACCTTTCTTTCTGATATAAACTGTTAAAATTTATGTAACATTAGTTCAAAAAGCGAACGAACATTATATTCTCAACAGATTAGTATATAGGAAAACGTGACGTATGGTTTGGACTACACGTATCGGTTAGTTGCTCTCTTGCCTTGGTGGAATAAAGATCGCAGAATAAAGATCTGTTTGAAACCGTATACTATTTGTTGTTATTATTTTATTATTGACCCCAACACTAATAGGTTATGGGACAAGACTGTCGCTAAAATGAAAATTCGCAAACCCAAAAATACGGATTAAAAACTAGCAAAAAATAAGGCGTGATTTTACGTGAATATGTGTGTTTTTTTTATATGTGACTTCTTGATTTACTTCGTGAACTCGTGTAACAATTGTGGAAAAGTGAATATGAATAACGAATTGGCAAAGCGTAATATACAACTATTCTATGGTGAAAAATATTCAGTATGGAAATTTTGTGTAAAATCTTTACTTAATGAACTTGGTGTTCGAGACATTGTAGATAAGGAAACTCCGACTGAAATCACGGATGAGTGGAGTAAAGAGGACTCCTCGGCCAAAGGTGTAATAATAGAATATTTGAGTGATTCATTTCTGAGCTTTGTCGAGGACAATACAATAGCAAAAGATATTATCATCAATTTAGATGCAATCTGTGAACGACGTAGTTTATCAACGCAATTGGCTTTACGCAAACAACTTCTGAGTTCAAAATTGCAGGGCGAAATAACACTGCTTCAACATTTGAATAAATTTGATTCAATCATCTCTGATTTGATAGCAGTAGGAGTTTCACTTGACGAAATGGATAAAATCTCTCACTTGGTAATGCCGTTGCCTAGTACTTACGATGACATCGCGAGTGCACTTGAAACTTTGGGCGATGATGATTTGACCCTTGTTTTTGGAAAAACTTGACTGTTTGACCATTTAGTCAAAATGAGGGAGGAAGATCAAACCACTACTCCTAAAGTTCTGCACGCAGGTGAAACTCTCTCAACGCCAGATACAAATACAACGAGAACAACACACAAGAAGTGGATACCACGATAGAAAGGTTTCAAAAAGCAACCTCAATCAAATTTTATTCCACAAAAGAAGAACGGTAAATCTCGATTTAAATTTTCAAAAATAAAGTGTGATAATTGTGGGAATAACAACCATAAGAAACCACAATGTTTTTATTATAAACAAATGATTCAACAACAGAATCGCTCACAAAATTTGACAACAGTAAAAACAAGTGATGCTGATGGTATCGCATTTATGATGGGTCATCCACATCCAAACAGTTCTACCAATGAGAAGGAGATATTATTCATCCTCGATTCAGTAGCAACGCATCATATCATTAAAAGGGATAAAATTTTCACTGATTGCTACACTGTGTCGTCACCAGTGCGGAACTCTGTAGCTAAAACAGGACATTCAATAACTGCAATCAAGCGTGGAACCGTTTTAGTGACAACAAATCTGGGAAAAACAGGAATTGTGGAAGACGTGATCTACGCTCCGGATGCAGCCTTTAACCTGTTATCAGCCCGCCGTATGCAGAACATGGGGATGAGAATCATTTTCGTTCCAGATGGGATAACGGTTGAGAACGATAAGAACTTTTAATAGAACAAAAAAAGATCATGTTACAAGACCACTGTTCATTGTCCGTACAGATGTTTATGGCCCAATTACACCACTCACCATTGACAAAAAAATTACTTTTTAACTTCCATTGATTATTTTACTCATTACACAGCTAGATATTTATTGGTTTTTAATCCAGATGTTTTATAAGCATTCAAAGACTTTGTGGCAAAAAGTGAATCACATTTCAATTTGAAAATGGTAAATCTGTATTGCGACAATGGACGTTGATATGTGAATAATAGCTTCAAAGAGTTTTGCTCAGAAAAAGGGATAATGTTCCATTTCACTGTGCCTTACACTCCTCAACAAAACGGGTTAGTTGAACGCATGAATCGAACGATTACTGAGAAAGCACGCGCTATGATTAACGGTGCAGACCTAGAAAAACAGTTTCGGAGTGAGGCTGTTTTAACAGCAACGTATTTGACCAATTTAACACCCACTGAAGCTGTTGGAAGTTCGAAAACCCCGTCTGAACTGTGGCATTAAAAAAAGAACAGACTGAGTCATTTAGAAGAGTTCGGTTCTACCACTTATATCCATTTAAAAACGAGAAGTAATTTTGATGATAGTTCAGTCAAAGGAATTCTTGTCGGATATGAACCAAATAGGTACAAAATCTGGAACACTAAAACTAAAAATTTTCAAATAGCGCGTGACGCAATTTTTAATTAAACAAATTTCGAAGTTTCAAGGCCAAGGCTATCTGAAAGGGTTAGCCCTACACAAACTCAGAAAACCAATGACGAGAACTGTAGTAATAAAAACATAGAAGAAAACGCGAAAATTCCTGAATGTAGCAAAACTCTATTACCGGAAGCTAGATCACAAGAAAAGAATCAAAAACATAATGAAATAAGGAGAAGCGATAGACTCAAAAATCGTCCTCAATTTTCTTATGAAGAATATCTTGACGACGAGTTCGATACTTATGCAGCTTATACGCAAGCTGTAATTTATACAGTCCCTAGAAATTTCGAAAAAAAATCAAAGAAAGAGAAGATCGAACTCAGTGGGAGTTACCTATAAAGGATGAGCTCGAATCACTTCAGATAAATAATGCGTGGACCATTGTATCAAACCCCTTAAATAAAAATATTGTGACTTGTTAGTGGGTTTTCACATTGAAAAATGATGAATCCGGGAATCCCACAAAATACAAAGACAGATTGGTAGCACGAGGTCTTAATGAAAAATATGCAATAGAATATGATGAAATTTTCGCACCTGTAACTAGGATTTCCACTTTTCGTTTTCTTCTAGCATTCGCAAATTAGTTCGATCCTTTGATACATCAAATGGAAGTGAAGGAGTTAAATAAATCTTTGTATGGTTTGAAACAATCATCTTGTTGCTGGTACGAACGTTTTGATAAAGTAATGAAAGGAAGAGATTTTAAAAATTCTTTAGCTGATAATTCTTTACATTATCTGGACAGGGGCCACATAACTAAAAATATGTTTTTACTTCCATTTGTAGATTACATTCTAAGAGTGACAAAAAATCAAGAGACAATGATTAATTTCATAAGGTACCTATGTAGTTGTTTTAAAATGACTGATTTGAAAGAAATTAAATTTTTCCTTGGAATCTCAATTGAAAGGAGTCAGGAAATTATTTCATAAAATCAAACTTCATACTTGAAAAAAGTTTTGCGAAAGTTGCGCGTGAGTGAATGTAGAGCAATAGATACACCCTTGCCACTGTGTTGGTGTTATCGACCAGACCTGATCTTTGTTTTTTAATAAACTTTCTGAGTCGATATCAAAGTAAGAATTCGAAAGAATTGTGGAAATACCTAAAAAGGGTGTTAAGGTACATAAAAGGTACATTAGAACTAAAACTGACATATGGTAAAAGTGACTATAAAAATGTGTAATTGGTTACGTCGATGCTGATTGGAATAGCAATGAACTTGATAGGAAAAGTACAACAGGATATCTCTTTTAAATTTTTGAGAAATGTTCAATAACATGGAATACTGGGCGACAAAACTGTGTCGCAACCTCTTCCACAGAAGCGGAATACACAGCCCTGTTTGAGGGAGTCAAAGAGGCCATGTTGCTTAAATCTTTGCGACTAGTATAAACATAAACACTCAAGAACCATTCATTATATATGAAGACAACACTGCTTGTATTAGTATTGCAAATAACCCCACGCATCATAAAAGGTCAAAACACATAGATATTAGGTATCACTTTACTAGAGAAATAATTAAAAAAATGGTATGTAACTCTTGAATATCTGTCCACAGGTTAACAACTGGCAGATATTTTTAGAAAAATGGAAACTGCACCAAGGCTTATGGGATTTGGTTCGCTGCAGGCTTACATTAATCTCTTATTTAATTTGGTTTGGACGGAAAGGGGTATTTTTATCATGTTCTCTACGTTTGATATTATAAATGCCGATATAGGGCCTGCTTTTGAGTCGCTTGAGGAGGCATAGGCGTTTTTCAACAAAATCACAGAAAAGTCTAAAACTCACAGACTATCTGAATAAGGTATCTCTTATTCATCTGGGAGAAAGGAATACTATGGTTGACGACGCAAGATCCGAAAAAACGCTACCGAAAAAGTATCTATTTAACACGTAGTCTTATGGTACTCCGGAGAGAACTTGACTTAACTGCGGGAAAAAATCACAAATCCCTAAATATTAAATATGTACTGATACTTTCGTTCGAGAGAAATCTTTCAGTTACATAAAAACAAGGACTTTACGACTTCAATCGAGAGAAAATTGCGAAAAAATTACATACTGCAATACAAGGCACTTAGGTGAAATATATAAATTTTTACCATCGCATTTTTTGCGACCTTTTCAGGATTTCTTGATCTTCTACTTGAACGGAACTGTTACACGTATAATTATTCAAACAAACAAGTAACAATAAGCATTCATAGAAGACGTTCCCCCACGGTGCCCCTCACTTTATACGACACCAAACGCCCGAGCCTCCTTAAGTGCGTATGGTTTGGATCACACGTATCGGTTATTTGCTCTCTTGTCGTGGTGGAATCAAGATCGCAGAACAAAGATCTGTCTGAAACCGTATATAATTTGTTATTATTTTATTATTGGCCCTAACACTAATATAAACTTCTTATAGAGTCCAATAAGGGGCATTCAGTATCTGCATTGCACTGAGTATGCGCATGCGCAGCGTCGCCATATCGCTCGGCATTGTCTGCTTTCGTCTGCTTCAAATAAAGCTTTGAGAACTGGTCGTGAAAACACGAAGTGCAGAAGAAAAAAACTTTAGTCCAGTAGCCACTAAAACTTCTGTAAGCACTAAGAGGTATGTGTAAACGAAAATGGGACTTTTCTTCCTCTTGCACTTTTTCGTTGGATAACCCGTTTGCAAGCTACTGCGTTGGAAGTAAATGATTTTTGAAATATATTTGCAGCTGTATCTCAAAATCTAAAAGATGTTGTTCAAAAATGTCTATTATGAAGAGAAAACTGTATGAGATATCAATTAATAAAATATCATCCAGGCCGACCAGTGTCATAATTTTTACTAAATCTGTTGCCAAACCTATGTCTACTACTAATAACAATATATATTGTTTATGAACTTTATTCCTTCATTGTTTATGAAAATTACTATGAATGAAAACCCTAAATTAACATAATTTTTCTTTCAATTCTATTATTAATCCTTGGGACGAACAAAACTTTTTACTTTTGTGATCGTTTCTTGTAAAAAGAGTTATTATTTATTCACAGCCTCATAAACGATAAACTTCTAAAAGATCTACACTTCTCTACAAGCCACAATTTCCAAATTATTCCCAATAATCTTTTCCATTTACTTCACTTTCACCGTACACAGTATGTTTATAATGAGTAGCATTTCTATTATTCTTGCATCATTGTTCATAACTGTACATAATATGATTATGATTTTAATATTAAAATTATTATATTACATTATATGAGTTCGAATATCTTCAAAATTGTATCTTGTAAAGGAGCGCAGATTTATAAAAAGTATGAATGGTAAAAGTTTGTTTTTTGTGCCAAAGATTATTAACAAAAAAAAAAGAAAATTTCGGATTTTGATTCATAGCAATTGGTAAAAACAATAAATTAATAGAGTTCATGGATAATAAACGATGTTATTATTAGTAGGTATAAATTTGACAACAGTTTTATTATGAAAATTATGACACTCAAGGCCTGGATGATTTTTTTTAGTAAAGAATGGAAATTCTTTGCAATCTCCTTTCAAATTGGGCATTTCTGAACATAAATTCACGGCAAGGAGTTTGCATCCGATCAGAAGATTTCTTTCTTCCTCCAAAAGATTCTAGTTCGAAAAAGACAATGCAAAAGTTTCAAGTTTTCGGAGTAGATTCTGAAATACAACTGTGCAAATTTGTAAATTTTGTTTGAAACCGTTTGTGCGAATTACATATGAATTTTGTTTCAAAATTGCAGGATGATGTGGGTTAACTTCTGCAGATGTTCTCTCTGTCACCAAAGAGGATTTCGAGTCTTACTGATCAATCATTTCCCGATAGTACCTATTAGCTAATGAACCGAGCACTTAAGCTACTTGTACCAAAAGTTGTGCACCATGCCAGGACCAGGTGCTCACCACCCAGATAGCATAAGATATTCCATGAAAATGGCCCGAAACTCTGAATGCAAAGTTGGGAATATTGCATTGAGGTTGGGGCAAGTTTCGTGCAGTCAAGGAAATGTCCGCTCGTCGGGCAATACTGCACAGCAAACTTCAGGGAACTTTGGAAAATTTATATAACTCGATTCAAAGTGCAGTAGTATTTTTTGACACCTGGAGACACACAGTAGTTTTTTGGCCCTTCCAGAACACCTTCGAAGTTATGTACCGATAACTAATTGTTTTTGAAATTTCTGGACAAAAAAATAAGATTTTAAGAAAATTCGATGGGTGGTAGTATTTATGGCACCTAACCCGGATAACAATTCGTGCGCGCACGAAATGCGTGCAAGAATGCACCGGAGCTGCCAGCACTTCGTGAAGGTGCACTTGGTGCGCGCCCAGTGCGTCTCGAATGCCTGCATGCATGCAGGCACCGGCTGACGGAAACATGCGATGCACACATGCCTGCACCCTGAATGCAGTTTGCAATCTACTAATGTAGTTTACTAATAATTATTTTGGAAAGGTTATATAATTTTTTATTGCACAGGCCTAAAGTTAGAGTTCAAGTCATTACAAAAAACATTGTTTCTGAAATAATCGTGTGCAAAATTAGGAATTTTGAAAAACATGTTATTGAAAGTTATTCTTTATATCATGATTTTCACGTCGTTCATAATTATTCCAGTTACGTTCTTTATCAATAAAAGAGAATGATCTAAAATTGGAAAAAAACTACTTCTGATAAGATCTGAAAAAAATATAATTTATAATTTGAAAGGGAACCAAAACCTTCATCCCTCAGAATTTTATTGCAGAATGCAATATTTTCTTGAATATATATTGAAATTATATTTGTAAGATTCTGATCAAATTTGATGCATGCGCATTTAAAGAAAAAAGGAATTCACATTTGAATTGTACGAATTTGTTATACACGATTTCAAATGTATAAATTATTCTTAAACGTTTTATTTCTCATATATCTTCATTTTTAACGTAAATTGCACATTAAAAATTTATCATTCCTATTATTACTATATATTATGTACATATGTGTAGCTTCCGTTTCCAGGACCGAGAGCAGAAGAACGGTGTTTTTGTGGTGCGCTTCATTTTGAGTTTGAGTGAGGGTGAAGGGAGTAGAAGAAAGGATAAATGTGAGGAATGAAAGGTAAAAGTGAATGAGGTGCGGATTATTCGAGGTTAGATTGAATGTTATAAGAATTGGTGGTTCGTTGAGTATCGGGAGGTTTCAGAGTAGAAGCAAAGCAAGGGGTGGGAAAGCAGGGAAAAAGTGTAATGAAAGGTGTAATTTTAGGGACAGATTTGAAAGAAGTGTAGCGTATTCGAAAGGTTGCGTTTGTGTTCTGTTGTTAAGAGCGGGAGAATGCCTTTGGCTCGGAGTCCAAAAGCAGGGCGCTTGACAAGCGAGGTTGGCGATACAGAGAGAGGAAACGAGAAAGAGATAGAAGCGAGCGCTGAAGGGAATAGTGTCGTCTCATTCGAGACGCCGGTAAGGAGAGGGAAGTCTGTTTCATCAACAGCCAGTCGAGGAAATAGCAGAAGAGGTAGGCCGACTAACTTAGAACTGTTAAGCAGAGCGACGTCGCGCTCTCACAGTCTAGTATCCCGGGAGTCAAGCTGTTTTCTCGACGAATGGCAGAAACGAATTCACGCGACGAGCAGCGAAAGTGAGAAGTAAAAATCGGCGGAGGAAAAAAGAGAGAGGGAAGATGATTTTGAGGAAGTGTAGAAGGCGGGAGAATTCAAAAAGAGCAAGATAAAAAAGAAAACGCCGGAAAGAAAGAGAGGGGGGGGGGATTTGATCGTGAAAATGATAAAGGAATCAAGAGAGGAAATGTGTGGAAGGCTAGCGAATCTAAGAAAGGGGATGAGACCAAGGAGGAAGTTGGAAAAAAGCAAAAGAATTGGGAAGAGTGGGAAGAGGAAAAAGAGACGTATGGAAAAAATTGGAAAGTGTGGAGAATCATTTGAGAGAAAATGAAGAACATAGGAAGAAAGAGATGATAACAATAGAAGAGAGATTGAGTAGATTAGAAGCAAGGGCAGAGCAGAATATTGGGAATGGTGGTCGACCATTTCGCCATCTGTTGCCAAAAATTAGAACTAGAGAGAGTAGGCACTCAACTGTGAGAACCCACGCCAAAACGCGTATTTTTACAGTTAAATACTATTTACGTTTATAAAAAGCGAATTTCGGTGCCTGAAATCTGTAGATTCACAGAGTCTAAACCTTCCTGTCATAATTTTGTGGAAGGTGAGAAAGTTTTAAATGCCGGTAACGTCATATATTGCGGTAAAAGATGTGGTGGAAACGCGGATATTATTTCGTTCCTTGCATTTTGTTTGCAAACGTCTAATATGGAAAATAATTCACACGAAATGAAGGGAATTATTTCGTCCACTAGAAAAATCTCAGACGTTAAGTGTTCATGCAAAGCAGGATTGATCATAAAATGCAAACACAGTGTTAAAACACACAGGATAAAACTTTGAGGTTACGTAATAGGCGAGGTTTATAATAGTTAATATACATGCACATACAGTTATATTTTTTAAATAAAGAACAAACTTAAAAACAAAACAATGAATTAAAAATATTACATTAAAGTATAAAATAAAAAAACAAATAGATTTCAGACTTATTTGTACCTGTGTTTACCAAGTTTCTTTTACGAAATAACGCGAGCAAATTAGCATGTTTGATGTCACTTCTTTTCCCATTTTTAAAACTCTTCCCCAAATATTTCTCCTATCGACTACTTCAATTTGTCAAAGTCTATTTGTGTATTTAATTGTCATATCGGCTTTTAGAAAGTGGTGAAAACTCAATTCCGAACTTTTACGCGCTCTGCTATTACAGCCGAAAACAGAACAAAAGATTCGGCTTTTAGACTCCTCAGGAGAAAAGAAATTCTGTCTCCATAATCAGGTGGAACACAGGTGAAAATTTTCCTTCATCTAATTGAAATGTTTGTTTCACTGGTTTATTTACACTTTTAACATGGGTTATGACATTATCTGCCTATTCTTTCTAGTTCTGAGTTTTGTCACCAGGTGGCGTATCGCAGTTTAACCATTCCCAATGGAGGGGCTGGAGAGTATCGATAAAGTGAATAAAGGCGGGATAGACACGCAGGACGCGCAAAATGATCATAGACATGTACAAAGGAGACTGGCACAGATAGAAAGACAGATAGAAAGAGAACAAAGGAAAAGGAGAAGCAAGAACGTTGTGATCAAGTGGATGGAAATAAAAAGCAGAACATGAGAGGAAGAGGTGAGAAATGTGATAAGGGACGTTGGGGCAAAAGTGATGGTAGAAAGAGTCAGGAGAATAGGAAGAATTAAGGAAGGAAGGAAAGGCATGTGTCTGGTAACACTAGGATGTGAGGAGGAGCGATTCGAAAAAATGGGGAAGAAGAGATTGTTGAAAGGGAGAACAGAGAGAATAGAAGAAGATATGACGCGGCAGGAGAGGAGAAGAAAATGGATAATAGGGCAGAGTGCATGAGAAGAAAGAAGGAAAGGGAGCAGGGTAATAATAGGGAGGGATAGGATATGGGTAACCGGAGAGATGAGGATCTGGGACGAAGGGAAAGAAGTTTTGAAAATCTGTGAAAAAAGGCAAGGGAGGAAATGGACGGAGACCAACGAGGTGGGAGTCAACGGAACGTGGCGGGGTTTACGGGAGGGTAAAAAACACAGAGACAATAACGAGAGAAGTAGGGGAAGTGAAAGTGGCGTTCTGGAATGTGTCGGGATTAAAAAACAAAGACTTAGGTTTATGGGAGGAATTGAAAAAATGTGACGTAGTAATGATGAGTGAGATATGGGTTGAGGAAAAAGACTTGAAAGGGATAGAGAAAAAACTACCAAGGGGATATATTTGGAAGATGCAAGAAGCAAGAAAGGAACATGAGGAAGGGAGAGGGATGGGCGGCATGGTATCAGGGGTGACAAAGGGTCTTGGGGTTGAACAAGGAAATAACGATGATGGAGAAACAAAGGATGGAGTAATGATGAGAAGGATTAAAGTGGGTGAAAAAAGGGTAGCGGTAATATGTGTTTACAGGAGAAGAGGAGAGTAGGAAAGTTATAGAAGGGTGGATTGAAGAAAAAGGAGAGGAGCTGGTATTGATAGGGGGTGACCTAAATGCATGGAACGGATATCAGGGAGGAGAGGTATGGGATGAAGAGAAGGAGGCATTCATGAGGAAATCGAAACATGGAGAAACAGATCGAGAGGGCAGGGTACTTCTGGACTTGATAGGAGAAGCAGGGTGGATCATCTGTAGTGGAAACACTAAAGGGGACGAACAGGGTGAAACAACATTCACAGGAAAAGGGGAGACCGTAATAGACTACATTTTAGCAGAAGAGAGGGTAAGAAAGCTAATGGTAGGAATAGAAGTGGGGAATGTAATAGCCTCAGAGCACTTTCCGGCAATAGAAAAACTGAAAGGAGGGGGTCATAGACATTCCAGAGATGAGAAGAGAAGAGGAGAGGTGAGAAAAGGAAACATGGGGCACTGGGGGAGAGAAAAGTTGGAAGAATTAAGAGAAAAAATGAAAAACGAGAATCTAAAAGGCGTAGAAGAGGAAGGGGTAGACAAGATATTAGAAAGAATGAAGGGAGTGGTGGAAAAGGTAAAAGAGGTGGTAAGACCAAAAGGGAAGGGGGACTTAGAAGGAAAGGGTTGCTGGGATGAGGAGTGTAAAAAAGGTTAAAAAAATAAAGGAGAAGGAGTATAATAGGAGAAAACGAGTATTTTAGGGAATGTGGAACGAGAAAAGGCAGGAAAAGAAGGTGAAATATATGAAAGAGGTGAAGCAAGCAGTAAAGGAAGGAAAGGTGTGGGAGGTTATAAATAGAGAAAGAGGAAGAAGGAAGGGAGTGAATGAGGATATAAAAATAAATGAATGGACAGAGTATTCCAAAGCGCTGATGGGGGGGGGGGGGGGGAA
>WSXT02105157.1:0-11339 GCA_011762715.2 Neuroterus valhalla
AAACTTGCGAGCGAAGCGAGCCGCGCGCGCAGCGCGCTATGAGAATGTGCCCGCGCAGCGGGCAGATTTTTTTTTGTTGAGAAAATTCAAAAAGTTGTATCCACGATCTTGTAGGGCTCCCAAGAAGGAGAATTTTTTCTCTCTGACTTTCTTTTCAATCTTGCGTAATTTAGCTAAAAATTCTCATTTTCTTTCATATTTTTGAATTTTGAAAATGCCACAATTCCGTCAATTTTGTTTTCATAAGAAAAAATCATAAGGATAAATTGTTTCATTTTTTACCGACAAGAAACCGTACTTACAATTTTTGATTCTTGGAAAAAAAGTCCAAAAAAATGTTCGAAATGCTCCCCCCCTTTTATTTTTCATCCAAAATAGCTCGTTAACGAATTCATCCCGTCTTTGTGGTCCCTCAAAATGTGTGCCAAAGGGAAATCCAATCCGATTATTCTTTCAAAAGTTATCGAGTACACAGATTACAGACTACAGACTACAGACAGACAGACACCTTCGTAAACACCATTTTTTCTGACTCACGGGGTCTTAAAACGTGGAGAGTTCATCAAATCCGCGAAAGTCAATTTTCACATAAAACCAATACCTTCTAATTCAGAATATGAATGAAGAAATAGTGCCATGCATTTGTTCGATCAGCAGAAATTGAAACGTCAAGTAGAGGTATGTGTGATGAAAATACGATAATAGAATTTCAAAAATTTCCATTAATTTTTAATAAGAAAATAACGATTCCCCGGAAAACTTGAAGAATATCCGAGGGTCAGCTGCCTCTAATTGCCTCTCATGTTGGAAAGATGTTTTTCACAAGTATCAAACTATCAGATTAATTGGCGTAAAAATACTTCATGACTAACAGCAATAATTTTTCCTGTTCCTTGAAAGTTGCTGGGATAAAAACGTCAATGAAATTTTGATCGGGAAATTCCATGTTATATTAAAACTCATTTCCTCTGTCTTCGGAATAGGAAGATCAACATTAAAGGATTATGCTTTGAAAACAGCAGAATATTTTGTGCAACTCCATCCATGGTATTATATGACAACGAGTTTGCATAAAATTCTTGTTCATGGTCACCAATTTATCAATCACTCGTTACTCCCCATCGGTCAGATGTCTGAAAAAGCTCAGGAATTATGCAACAAATTCATTCAAAAATATCGAGAAGACTTTTCGCGAAAATGCAGCAGAGAAAAAAATCTTGAAGACGTTTTTATTAAGCTTTTAGTAGCATCTAATCTTTTGCTTTCCTGTTTACGAAAAGTGCCTGAAAATCAATGTAATCTTTGTCTCCCGAGGCAGTATTCTAGCTATACATATATGTATACGCAACTAAAGGATTCGATTTCAAGATTCTAATATAAGTTAACTTGATGAGTTAAAAGAGAAAACTATTCAATTTCTTATCTTCATCCAAAAACGTAAGGAGAAACAATTGCAATGTTTTTTAGGAGAAAAAAATTCTCCTGGACTTTTTCCATTTTTTGTCTTCGGATCCATCATTTTTCTGGTAACAATTTTTCTTTCGTAAGATGCTATAAGATAAATATTGCCATTGTAGGCATGCATCGAATGGCAATGCTTACCTGTTATTAATAATTTTTCAAACTAAATAATATTAAGTTTAATAATAGTGGTAATAATTACAATAATAATAGCGATAGGTTGATAAAGAAGAGGCGGTGAAATCTTCATATTTCTAAAAAAGGAGCAGAAGTACAGGTTAAGATATCGTCAGCATTAGCAGAGTTAGTTGTACACATCAGTATTTGACAAGAAGAGTAGTCTTGAATCTATACGCTTTTTCACTTGATATATTTTATTATGCAACAAATGATCACAGAGAACATATCCTTATAAAAGTAGTATATATAGGTGACTCATGGTCGAGAGGTGCTAACGTCTTGTTATTACATGCCTGAAGCGCTGCCATAACGCTATTTTGATTATGCTAAATACCATTTTCGCTCAGCTGACGCCATTATAACAGAAGCCTCATTTGAATATTAATATCATAAATTATTCTATTTAACAAGCTTAGGAGACCATTGGTGTGAAATTTGTCGCATCTCTCCTTTGTCTTTTCATACTTTCTCCCTTCTGCTTACATCAAATTTTTCAATAAATATTTCTCTCTCTCTTTCTTACTTTATGTAACAAGTTTACTACCTTTTTCCTTCTAAACTCTTCATCCATACTTTCTGACGATTCCCTCCCATAATCCTTCTCATTCTCCTCTTCATACATTCGTATCCTTTTCCGTCATCTCTACACCTCTCTAATACAAGCCTCCTCTTCTCTTCCGTTTTTTACCGCGCTATCTAATTTGCTCTGCTCTTCTATCATCAAAAGGTATTCCATCTTGTTCTTCCTCTCAACCATCATGCACAACTTATGGCACCTAGACGCTAAGAGTTTTTCCCATATTCCCTCTCATTCTCTTTCCCTTGTCCCTTTTCTCGTTATCTGAAATGACCCACCCTTCACTTGCATACTACATTAAACTTTCTCTTGTGTCGCACTTCTTTTCGAGGGTTCCATTCAAACCCTCCTTTCTCCATTTATAATCTACAATACACACGCTAGGGAATTCGTTTACTCTCCCATGCTCTTCCTATTCCAAGATTTCGACATTCTTATCCTTGGTCGTCCTTTAATCTTCTCTTCCTCATACCTAACACTTGTCTCATCACTGTACTCGCACATTCCAATCCCTATCCCACTTGCAGGTCAGTCTCTTTCCAATCAGTCTGATACATCTTTTATAATCCATTATTGGAACTACATAGTCTTATGCTAGTACATACAGCTTGCTCATTCTCCTTTTCTTTTTTGTCTACCTTACCCGATCCTTGCCTTAGTATATTTGCTGCCTAAAATTTTTCCCCTTTCCTTCCTCTCATCGCAATACTTATCTCACGCTCCAAAAATATCTCCTGAATTCTCTTCCTCAACCCTCTTCCAACTCTTCTTCCTGCAATGAACTTCCGTAGCATCCTCTTGTTCATGGAGCCAAATGCTGCTCTGAAATCCACAACCAGTGCGCATGGTTTCCCCTTCTTTCGACCAGAGTTTTGAAAGCTTTTCGCACTTAACTCTCGAGGATAAAGATTTTTATCGTGCTTATATTTTTTCCGGTATTTTAAAGATATTGCATTTGAGAACCACACCGGATTTGGCGTACTTCCGAGGGTCGATGTTCTACAGTTCGTAGGGTATCCAAATACAAAGCGCAGACTTTTTCTTCAATTTCGTATTTTTGCTGCTCCCAATCCAATTCTCTCCTTCAGTATCCACCTGTAGTAATTCGAACTGAATTCGTGAGACACAATTAGATAATGTTGCTTTCACCGCTGGAAGTTAAATTTTTAAGGTGGACAAGTCAACTATCATTTTTTATTCTGGAATTATTCTGCTTTGGTTGGCAATACTATCATTCAATTGCCATCCCTCTTTCAGAAATCCTTAATTTAAAATTAAAACTTCAAATTTATATTTGAAAATTCTTCTTTTTTTTTAAAAACTCAATTCAAGTCATCTTGCCTGAAAAATGCTGCGTCTGAATTAAGGGTAAACATCTGAATCAAAATGAGATCACCTTTTTTCTGTGCAGTTTTTGAATAGATGCAAACGTATTTTCTGGTAAATTGCGAAGCCAACACGATTATATTCTGCAAACCACATAAAAAAGCTCAAATATAAGAATTTTATTCAGAAGACCTGATAATTGAACTTCTGGTTTTCCCTCCATAAAATTTTACTCGAATGCACAACCAATTCATTGCCTGAATTCTTCTTGCATGGTTATCGAGACCAAGACGTGGAAAACTTCTATTTTATCATATGTGCAGGGAATACGTGTCAGAAATATTGAATGTCGCATTGAATTATGATCACGTAACTTGACTGGCATTGAAAGGCGCGCCATTGAATATTCGGTACACTACTCAGCGATCGACGATAAAACGCATGCATCAAATATTGGCAAAGTCGAAACATGTTCCAGAGTGTGACAACCAACAATTTTCTATGGAGTGACAATTGAAGCGCACTCTAGCACAATATGTTATTGTTCAAATGTTCTGAGTGCCTACTCAATGTCGACTAATTTTCGAATAGCACCAGAATCAAGCGAAGAATTTTGAACACTCTTTTTCAAATTGAATTATGAAATAAGCAATCATCCATTAGGGTAGTCCTTGTTCCATTTTTTGAAATTCAACATCTGTCCGGCACGGAGAAAACAGTTTAGTTGAGGTGACGTAGATGCTGGTAAGCCTTACTGGATAGTTTAGTTAAATGTGGATTACGGTCGTATATATAGGTCCCGAAACTTTTGGGAGTAAGGGTACCACGGTTCATGAGGCGACCAGTGATGTTACGAAGTGCCACGGAGGGCGCCGTAGATGAATAGTGGTATGCGCGGATGATTCACAGACTGTACTACCTATTCCTACTAAACAATACCAAACTATAGTACCTACGAACAAATCATCGCAGCGCCTAGCGCCACTCAGGAGAAACAAAAGGACTGGAGTAATGATGGTACCCTCACTCCTAGGAGTTTCGGGTTCTGTATATACGACCGTGATATGGACCAACAAGCTGTTCCGTTAAAATGTAAGGCTTATTCAGATTTAAGACTAGCCGTTCTCGGTTGCGGTTCGCCGCGCCGGTTCGGTTCTCGGTTGACCGATGCAACTCACACTGCGCCAATTCAGCTTAATGATTGTCATTCTCACGCATGCCCAGTTTATAGATTGAAGTGACCACCAACAAGTTCGAGAAACAGCTGACAGGCCTCGTGGCTTCAGCGAGCGCTCCAAATGGCCACGGTTGCGAATGACACGGTTGAAATTGGAATCGAACCTGAATGATCAAACCAAACCGGAACCGAGTACGCGCTGTTGGCCGAGACTCCAACCGGACTGGCGAACCCAAACCGAGAACGGCTAGCATGAAGACTAAGAAGGAGTCTTAACATGATTTACGAGAATTATTCGCCAATTTCGAAATAGTGTCTGAAACAATATAGCTGCTGGCTCCCTTCTCGCGGCAAAGGAACATAACATAACCGGACACTACCGACCGCGGCACCACCACATGGACGAGAAACTTTGACGAAACCGTAAATTTTGCGGTACCGCCGGCGCACCTCGTTGAATTGGCCTCAAGAGAGTCTAGTTGAAGTGACTAGAAGCGATGACGATGGCAGTAAGGCGGGTAGACTTGCTGGCTGGGTAGGACGAAGCGAGTAAGAGAGTGGTAGGGGCTGTTTGCTACTAGATGCCTGTTTATTCGCTGTGAGCCGCGCTCGTGTCGACGCCTAGCGGATTTCAAATTTAATAGCGGGTGTGTGTATTAACGTGGGAGAGAACGGGCAATAATGCAATAATATACAAGAATTTGTTTAAACAATTATTCTCAAGCATCGTAATAGTTTGTGGAAAGTTGGCAATACCAGCGTGTAAAACTTCTTTAACAAACATCTAAGTATACGATTACGAACTTGATGAAAGACACTTATTACATAGCTACTATAGGTTAAGTGATTCAGAATAGATATGTTTGAAGGATTAAAAAAAAAGTAAATAAAATGATATTCAACTCAATCGCATGTATGAGACATTAACTTATAATATTTAATAATATTTCTGATTTTATGAGTTGCGCTGATTCCTTGAAAAACTAATTTGAATCCGAAATTACCAGCATTTGATGGTTTCAAATTCAAATTCACACAACGTCGTAAGATTTAAGGATTTGTAACTAGGGGCTTCACTGAAAATTTTGTTTGAAATTATTTATGTTGAAAGCCAAAAGATGTGCAATTTTTCCAATCGCAAAACATGTTCCGATTCAAACATCAAAAATGATAGGGGTTTGAATTCAAATTTATAAAGGTTTACTTAAATAGTTACCAAATTCTTGAGTTTTCATGCCGAAGAGGCCAATTTGCAACAAAGAAAAATAATTCTGAATCAATTAATGTTAATTTTGACAAACGCACTCGCATCTCCAGCAAAAACAGAATCATTTTATACCAAATATCCGCCTTTTTGCCTCGTCGAGTATTTACCAGAAAAGATATACAAAATACCGTGAAAATTATTTGATAAGCTTCAAATTTTTTGATAAATATAATTTTTATGCTAAAACATAGTAAAAAAATGACTTATTAGCTTGTAATCTGAATATGCACTACGTTACTGTGATTTGCAACAATTGAAAGAATTGTTTTAATATTTCCAAAGAATGACATAGGCATTTTATGTAAAATAATGAATGATGTAACATACATAATTTCGACGTAAATATGCTATTTTCATGTTGAATATTTGAGATTTGTTTATCGTTCAAATTCAATAATGTGATGTTTATATATGCAGTTAAAAAAACAATGTTCACCAACAATGTTTGTTTATCATACTCATTTTTTTATTGCAAAAAATAGATGTTTGTAGATTTACTAATACACAGGCTACATGTATAATTTTATCAATCGAAGAGAACAAATATTCTGGAGTGTTGAATAATTTGGATTACGATCTTTCAATATTCAATGATTGCAGAATAAAATTGCATAAAAGTTTGAAAATATACATTGAGAACACATTCGAAGTCTTTAATTCTATAACTGAAAAGGTTTTAATCAGTATCTGTCAAATATGAACATTTCTGGATAAACCTCTGAATTATAAAATTTCGAAATAAACTCTATTCAATAACGTTCAAGATTGTAACACCTCATACAAGGGAAGAGAAAAAATTACATTGCATTACATTGAAATTAAAAATTTGAAATCTGCTTCGAATCAGAAGTTACATAATTCAAACTCCTATCATTTTGAAATAGTACTCTCTTTAAAAATGTTCACTTTTGAAATCAGAGATTGATATACTAAGAAATCATTCATTTTTTAACTCTCTCGTTTAGAACATATCCAATTTAAAACCCTCCCAAATTACCATTATACAAGTGAAACAATTGAAGTGAAATGCAACTGCCCTGGAAGCGAGGTTACGAGAATTTCCCCGTCTGTATATAATCTTAAACTATCCCAATAATTTCCAAATATTTTAGTAAAACTGCCTTGCTTTAGAAAATTTATGAAATTCACAATTTTCCGTTCTACCATTATTCTTACAATACACAACACGAATGATTCCGCTGTGACATACTGCCTGCCTACTAAGATGCATAAGAGATGTAATCAAAACACACTCTCGCTGTTCTCGTTACTCGCCACCCCGGGCGCAGGCATCGTTTCGTCTATCCCCACCCACGGGCGGCTCACAGCGAATTGACAGCATTCGCCACAACGCGACGTAGCGGGTAAATCCACTAGATGGCTCACGTGACATCGAGTGGGAGTTCCCATAGTTCGAGTTGAATTGACTAGGTCCTCGTTACAAGTTCTTCTAATTGGCCTAACTAGACCCTCCTGCCCTCCTCTACCTAATTTCTGAATAGATTGCGCTCCTTCTTACTACCTCCTCCAGAAAAAAACTGATCTGTTGATTTCTTGCACCTCCTTTTACAACTTTTTTTTCCTAGCGATGTTGAAGCACAGTACTCTCAATCTCTATTACTCCTCGAATCAAACTCTTTTGTTTAAAAATAGAACTGTTTCCTTAAAGGAATCTGTGAATCCATCTGTCGGTTTGCCTGTCTATCAGCCTATTTCACTTTATGTCTATCTACTAGTATGTCCTTTTATTTATCGGTTCATCCATCTGTCTTTCTCCCAGCCTGTTTCTCTATCTACTGGTCTGTATCTTTCGGTATGTCTGTATTTCTGCATTTGTGTACATCTGTCAATATCCATATCTCTCGGTCAGCCCGACTCTTTATCTGTTGGTCCTTCCATCAGCTGATCTGTGAGTCTATCTTCTTCTTATTCATCTGTCAGTCTGTATACTAGTAAGTCGGTCTCTTTACCTGTAGGTCTATCCAGCCATCGCGATGCCTGCTGCAAATACTGCTTGATCTTTATTCGGTATATATATATATCTGTTCATATGTCGGCATATCTATATTTAAGTCAGTCTGTCTGTCGGCCTTTCTATCTTCCGGTCTGTCCTTCCGTCGGTCTGTGTGTCTGCTTGTCTGTCTGTCTTTCGGTTATTCTGTCCCTCTATTGGTGTGTCCTATCTATCTGTCAATCTGTCTATATGTGTTTCCATCCGTCAGTCTGCCTAGCTGTCGGACTGTTTCACTTTATATCTATCTATCAGTATGTCTTTTCATTTATCGGTCTGTCAATCCGTCGGTCTGTATGTCTGCCTCTCTTCCTTTTAGTATGTCTCTTTATTTGCCCGTCTGTGTATCCTCGGTATGTCTGTATGTCTGCATTTTTCTATATCTGTCAATATTATATAGTAATCAACAAACGGCTGCGATTCCTCATAATTTTTTGTAAGATAGCTCTAACCTGATTTTCCTCAGAGTGAATGCGGAACTTCTACTTTTTCAGGCTGAATTTCTGCTCGTGGTAATAAAACCCAAACATTCGCAGCTTTTTGTCGACACGCAAAGAATTTACTTGACAAAGAACGTAGATTACTTGAACGATTAAATTAAGCTCCGTGAAGTCAGTGCCTCTCTTGCATATCAGATTCATAGAAATTTTTCTTTACCCAGCACCAGAGGGAAAACATATACCACCAGGTTTGTAATTGGCTGCGTTTAATTAGAGTCTAGAGGGAACGTGACTCGGCGGTATACGGTTAATAAATGGTGGAGATTGAATACCCAGTCGGCAGTATCGCAGCGTTTGCAGATGCATATTTCACGAAGATAGATGTCTTTCAGCGGACTCGAATTCGTGCTAGTGAATCACCCATGTGACTTACCATTCCAGAAAATGTCACTATCTGGGATTGTGCGGGAATGTCGCTTTACCGACTCGCGTTTGTGAACATTGACGGATATTTGCTGTAGTGGAAAATGCTCGCTCGTCGAATGTTTTCATGTCACGAATCTCATTAGTGGTATTGACAAGTGGCTTGACTCGACGCGATTCACAGGCCTCGGAGTGTATAACTTTTTGAGATTCTTTCTTTCAATGCGACGTATTTCGACTTCTCCAATGTTACCCGGAACGTAATATTTTTGCTTGGTTTTGACTTGACATGAAGTCGAATTCGGACTGTATCTTCCTTGCGCCCAAGACCGGTACATAGAAGATGACGAATAGTCTTCTTTACTTAAAATTTAACCCTCAAGGGTTTGAATAACTTCAGTTCCTTCATATACAACAATTTTTAAAAATTTTCATTTTTCTCTTAGCCTGACTTCTTTCCTGATATATACATATGAACCTCTTATCCAAACGCATAAGGCAACGTGACGAGATGCCTGAAAGACTACCAGCGAGCAAGTGAAGGACGCGTGATTGAGTGCTTGAGCATTTTCAGCGATTTGAGCGTTCGAGCGAGAGAAAAAGAGCGCAGTATCATCTTATTCTACCTAATTCTATTTTTTCTCACTGGATAATTTCATCTACCTTATTTCATTGTGTGGCTTCTGTTTCCTTCTTCTTTCGCTTCTCCTTCACCTCAAACATTTCCTCTACCCAATCATTCCTTCGTTTTATCACATTCGCTCCTCTATCTTCCTCCAATTCCCTCATCTACTCCTCCCCCAGAATCCTTTCCACATTTTCTTGATAGCTCCCTTTATCTTCCACCCCGTTTCCAAATACTTTGGTAGTCCTTTCTTTTTTATTGTCTTATACCATTTATTGTATTTTGATCCGGTAATCTTTCCCCATCTTTCCCTTAGCCTTTCTTCAAATTTCCATGCCATCTTCCCTCCTATGATACACAATTCATCCCTTCGCGTTTCCTATCTCACTATGTATCCAGGTATCCTTCAATCCACTCCTAGCGTCCATCTCACATACCGTTCCTGCAACATTCCGATCTCTTCCATTTCTTTCCGTCCCCATGTTTCTGCTCCATATCCTAAAACCGGACACACCGGGGTAACAAAGAACCACATTCTTCTTTCCCAATCTTCCTCGAATCGCCGCTTTTTCTATTATTTCTCTTATATGTGCCTCATGATATCTATTTGCTTGCAAGGTGTATCCCAAATATCTAAACTCCTTAACTCCTTCTACCTTCACTTCCTCCCATCTCCTGGTCCATACTTTTTTCCTTCCCCCTCCTTTTCTGAACCTCATTACCTTCGTCTTTCCTACATTCAATTTCAATCTCTCCTCATCCAAGTATCTCTCTAACCCTGTATTTAGACCTGCCATTCCCTCTCCATCTTCTGCCATCATGTCTATATCATCTGCGTATGCCAGTGTATATATCTCCATTTTTTCCACCATAACACATCCCTTTTTTTTCTGTTTATTCTTTTTTCCAAGTGTGAGATCAAGATTTCAAATAAGAGTGGGTTCAAAGGACACCCTTGTCTCCTTTTTATCACCAACCAAAAACTATCGCCTACTTAATCGGCTACCTGCACCCTGCTTTTTGTCTCACGAAAGATTTTCGTAACTCTCTTCATCAGACATTCCCTTATACCTTTTTCCCTTATAATTCCTTATTTTTCCCTAATTTTTCCCTTATACCTCATACACCCTCTTCTTTTAAATCCTCCTATTTATTATATAATTTGCCTTTTGTCCTTCCTAACTTTATTTTCTACTCCTCCTAGCAAATCCATAAAACACTTTCTCCATTCTAGCATCTCAATATCTTAATTTACCCTTTTCCTTCTTTTTCTTTCTTTATTTACTACTTTCCAAACCTCTTATTCTGTTCTAGCCTTCTCCACCTCTTCTTCTAACCTCCTATTTTCCTCCTCTTTTTCCAATCCCACATTTCAGTATATTCCTTCTTTTTTCTTCTATATTCATCTCCACTCCTTTTTCCTTTCCTCCATCTTATGGATGAAGATTGCTATCCTATGTCTTGAGCAACAAGGATAAGGACCTAAACATCATTGGGGTGACAATGACAAAATATGATATGCGTTGATATCATTGCTCTCCATGATCTGAATTATCCATAGGTCTGAGTTATTTGAGGTCCTTATTTGGTTCCATTCGTTCTGATTCATCTTGACATAAATTGAGCGTATGGATTGCAGAACGACCTTAGCGCGTGGACTTAGCCAGTCTAGTAGGCAAAAGTCGGGATAAGACGTTGCTGCGGGCCAATTTGCCTGAAGGAAACTTAATTTCAAAATTATTTGTCCAATCAACTTGGCCCGTAGCAACGTTTTGTCAGGTGTGTTAAGCTGACGTAACCACATCTTCGAATCAAGTTGAGACCTATGTCATAATTAAGGGCTCATTTAAGG
>WSXT02105179.1:0-11338 GCA_011762715.2 Neuroterus valhalla
TGAAGCTTCGTCGTGTCAGAGAGTGTAGAGATGGAGTAGCGTTAGAGTTAGATTGCAGTTTGGCGGCAAGTTCAAATCGTGAAGTGTGGCCATGTATTTAATTCACAGCTTCATGGTGTCCGCATGCCGTTTTAAGTGTAAGATTCAAAGCATGTAGAGTAAGTTGTGCATTTCAGAGAAGCAAAAGCAGGAAGATAGAAGAGAGCGAATCTGAAAGAGGGACTTAGAGGAGGTTAGGTCACTCTAGACATATAAGTCACATTTTTTGAGGAATTGGATGATCAAGTGAGTAGGATGACTTTTTGGGTTGCACAAGAAGGTTTCCACGCAGAAAGGGGGAAACCGCTTTGATTAAATTAGAGATTTTTCAGGTATTTTCCGTTGATCTCGGAATCGAGGGCAAGCCCAGACAACATGGTTTATGTCCTCTGTTTCATTTCCACAAGGACATGAGAAGGAGTGAGAAAAGTTGACCCTGGCTAGACTGTCTGCTAGGGCGTAGTGATTACTTCTCAAGCGTGATATGTTAACGATTTTGCGTCTATTCAAGTTTGTGTTGTAAAACCAGGGTTTAGGGGACTCAGAAAAGTTGAATTTGAAGTAGTGAATGCCTACCTTTCTTTTCTCGCTATCGTTCCTCCAGAATATGATAGATGTTATTTTCAGTTGGGTTAATACTAACTCATAGAAATCAGTATGGGGGATCCTGTCATCTAAAGAAGTACCATCCGTATAAGCTAGTTTGGCCAGTTTGTCTGCAATTTCATTACCGAGAATTCCTTTATGACCCAGGATCCAGTAGAAATGAATCAAAATGTTCTGAGATTTAGCCAGGTGGATAAGATTTCTAATTTTATATGCGTAGAATGCATTTGATTTTAAGTTATTGAAGTTTAGACAAGAAGAAAGGACACTTCGGGAATCAGAGCAGACCACAGATGGAGACAGCTTTTTACTCAGTATTATATCTAGAGCTTCACAGATGGCAATTGCTTCAGCAGTGAAAATAGATGCTAGGTGATAGATTTTATGTTTCGAAAAGATCTGAGATGAGGAGCAAGTAATCCCGATGCCAGTCTGCTGGGTTTCAGTTCTCTTTGAGTCGTCCGTGAAAAATATAAAGTCATTTCCATGGTTTGAATTTATGAAATCCCGAAATGCCGAGTTAAGGTGAGGGCTTCCTAGTAATTTTTCAGCCAGCAGAAGGTCAACATTGGGATTGTCGAATTGAATGGAATAGTGCAGAAGATAGTTTATAGGCGTCGATGAATAGATTATATTTGGAGTATACTTTCGAGGAAGATGGAAGCATTGAGGAGTGGGAAAGCTTTGCGTAAATTGAATTTGTCCTGTTCAAGAGTACATTGGTCTAGATCGTAGAGTAACCTGAACAGAGGATGGTTTTCAGTTGAGAATACTTTTAGGATAAACTTTCTGTTCAAGAATTTCATGCGAAAAAATAGAGGTGGTTCTTTTAGTTCAGCAAACATTACTGGTATGGGAGTAGAAATACGGAAACCCAGAATAAGTCTCAGAACCCTATTCTGTAGTTTGCAAATTTTTTCGAACATTTTTGGTTGGTAAATGGATAAGGCTTGGCAGCCATATTCTAGAGTGCTCCTAATTAGTGAGTGATATAACATACGCAAGGCTCTTGGACCTGAGCCCCACCAAGTTCCTCGTAAAAATTTAATAATGTTGATAACTGATTCCAATCTCAGTATGAGAGCTTGGAAGTGGGGATCCCAGGTGAGGTGTCAGTCGAAGTTGATGCCTAGGAATTTAGTTTCGAGTACTGAGAGGATGATTTGGTTGTCTAGTGTGAGATAAACGTCAAACGGGAGGAAGTTCTTTTGGGTGGAGATTACGAGTTTAGATTTGTCGATGGATTTGCCTCTGGATTTTAGGAAATTCTGAAGAGTGTCTAAGCTTTCTTGCAAAATTTAGATACAGTGCCCCAGATCGTCAGATGAGAAATAGATAACAATATCGTCTGCATATTGCAAGATTTTGCATAGTGGGTGAAGATGGTTATGTAAGTCTAGCATATAGATATTATAAAGGACAGGGCTTGATACATATGCTTGAGGAAGGCCTCTATTAAATTTGTACGGTCTCATGTTTTTATTGTTGATTCTAAAGAATACTTCTCTATTCGAGGTGAAATTTTTGAAAAATTTGCAGTATTTCCACGGGACATCTTAATTGGCCATGTCATTGATTAAAATATCAGGGATGACTCTGTCATATGCTGCTCCGACATCTAGAAATAAGGCAGCTGTGTATAAATTTATAGCGAATGCTGTGTGAACTTCGGTGGAAAAAATTGTGAGACAATCAGCACAGGATCTATTTTTGCGGAATCCAAATTGAAAGGGAGGGAGAACCAGAGAATTCTCTAGCCATCAGTTCAATCGGTTAGCAACCAATCTTTCCATAAGTTTTAAAAAGCAGGATGCTTAGGTGATGGGGCCGAATTTTTCGGAATTAGGTTTTGCGATTAGGAAAACTAGAAATTTGTTCCATAGATCTGGGAAGGAGTCTTCATCTAAGATCACGTTAAATATGTCAAGCAAGTGCTTTTAGATGTTTTCAGGGAGGTTCTGAATAACCTGAAAGTTGATTTTGTCCAGGCCTGGAGAGGACCCGCTTTTGGAAGTGGATATGGCAAGATATAATTCTTGGAGGTTGAAAGGTTTACTCTGGAAATCATAGGCCTTGTCGTTTGGGTCGCTGTTATTTTGTGCGGGAGGGAAATTTGGGAGAGAGGGTGGTGAAGGTAGGTTTCTAGGGGGTAAGCTATACTCACAAAACCTATCTACGAATTTTTCCATCCCTTTTGACTGTTTCAATAATAGACAGGGAGGTCCAGGGAGAAGGGTTCGTGAGGAGTCTGTGTAACCTCGAATCTTGCACCAAATATCTGAGATTCGGGAGGTCGAGGTTAGGGATTCGCAAAAGGATCTCCAGCCAGAGGTTTTGGTTTTCCTGAAAGTTTTTGTTGATTCAGCTTCGGATTTCTGAAGGTCTAGAAAGTTTTCAAAGTTGCACTTGTACTATACCTCCCAAGTTTGGCTCTTCTTAATCTTTCTAGCCTTGAGCATTCCTCGTTCCACCACGGTGGAGAGTAGGGGTAGTCGCGTTTTGGGACATTGTCAATTTCAGGGCCAGTTATATGGAGGACGCTTTCAATTGTTTGAAACAAATTGTAGTAAGATTGAAGAGCTGAAAAAGGGTTGCTATTATTTTTATCACAGTTGATTTGAATTTTTTCTAGAGTTTCCTGGAAAATATCCCAGGAAACTTTTTTGATGTTATATTTGTGCGAAAAAAATTCATAGTATGAGCAGGAGATACCGATAGAAGTTGAGATAGGAAAGTGATCATTACCTATTTTATCGCCTTCCACCTTCCATGAACATAGACGTTTAAGGTTACCAGAAACTAGGGAGAGATCTATGACAGAACTAGGCTGATTGGGTCGAGAAAAGCGAGTGGAAGTTCCATCGTTTAGAATAATGAGGTTAGATGCTAGAATTGAGGTATTTAGTTTATTTCCGGCTGGGCAAGCGTTTTCACATCCCCAGGACGGGTGATGGCAGTTGAAATCTCCGCCTATGAAGACAGATGAAAAATCACCAGAAAACTAGTCGAAAAAGGAATTCCAGTTGATGGCATTAGCTGGAGTTCTGGGATTTCTATAAACGTTAATTATAAGTATTTCACCCCAACTGGAGGGTATCGAAATAACAAGAGTATCTAGTTGGTTAGGAATTTCAGGAATTTTCAAATCTGAGAACACAATATCGTTTCTGATGGCAATGATGAGACCACCACCATTCCTAATTGGTCGGTCCTTTCTGATGATGTTATATTTCCTTAGAAGAAATTTGTTTTTATCTTTAAGCCAGGTTTCGTACAATAAGATGATATCATAGTTGTGGATAATTCTTTCTAAGGATTCCTTTTTATGAGTAATGCCACGGCAGTTCCATTGTAGGATGCTTAGTTTTTCTAGGTTACCCATTATGTGTTATTAGAAGAGAGTTAGGGGTTCAAGGTAGTGGTATTCAGATTTAGATTGCTAAGCAGAGAGCTATTCGGATGACCTACTAGTCCGTTGCCAAGAAGGGATAAGAGAGGAGCAAAGCATTGGAGGAGATTCATCAGGGAGGAGATCATTTCTTTAAGGTCTTGGTTTTGAAAATCAGTGGAGAAGGATGGAAGGGAAGAAGATTGGGATGGGGAGTTGGTAGGGCGATTTTGCAGGCAAACACCATTGCCAAAAGGACTAGGAGAGCGAGAGTAAAGATGAGAGAAGGGTTGGGGTTGAGAATGAGTTGTTGAATTGATTTGCGATTTCTTCTGAAAATTCGGAAGAGGATTTGGCGTTGAGGACCTAGAGTGGGGTAGAGAAGAAGCTTTGTTGACAACTTGGCTGTATTGATGGGAGTATTCCGGAGCGGAAGAGATAGAATCAACATCAGCTTCCCCTAACGATGGGAAGTTGGAGAAGTTGAAATGAGGTGATGTAGACTCTGTGGGAGATTTGAGGTGCACGGCGATAGCAGAACCAATGTTCTGGGATGCCTGAGGGGATGCTTTTTCTTTTTTTGTAGAGATAGGCTGCTTTCTTGATGCTAATATCGAAGTTAGCAGAGATTCTGCGAATTTCCTTCGCATCCGTATATAAAGGACACTGTTTGTCAAAAGACCAATGTGGTTCTCTACAATCAATGCAAAGGGGAGAGGAAGATGAAATATGGCAGGTTATTCCTTCGTAGGGCTTTTCACCGCAAAAGAGGCATCGAGGATTCTTACACTGGGCTTTCACGTGACCATGTCTAGCGCAGCTATAGCAAAGTTTCGGAGGGAGTATGTACGGGGAGACTTTATATAAGGTGTAATAAAACCTGAAATCTTGGGGGAGAATTTGTCCATCGAAGGTGACCAGAACGGTTTTTAAAGGGATCGAATTGTCTCCTTCACCTCTCTTGGTCAACCTGATAGCGTCGATTATTGGAGTGGGAGAAATGGCATTTGATTTAAGCTCATCCGTAGTGAGATCAGTGGGGATTCCTCTTATCACCCCAAAGCGGGAGGTCCTGTAATTGGGAATGAAAGCAATCAGTCTGGGGCATATTGAGCTAAGCTTGTCGACTATACGATTGGCACCTTCACCTGAGTTGCAAAGAACCGTAAATCTACCATTTCCCTTCTTTTTTATATCCACAACAACATTTTTTAACGCATTATGTAGGATTTTTCCGACGTTACAAGGGGCCATGGGGTGACTTTCTTCGGAGTCCACTTCGATAGAATAAGGGCCTTTATTCGAGCGAGAGTATCGATTTTTAAACCTAGGAGACCGATGGGAATTGAGGGTTATGTTAGATTCAGTGTGCCTACTTTTGATTGTTACAGAGCTTGTTCTCTCACTGTTATCAGGGTTTCTCCTTTTAACAGTCAGAGTAGTTTTTAAAGAAGAAGCGTAAGCGTTTTTGTCATGGGGACACAGGTTGGGAGAGCCATCGATTTCATTAAGGATGGTTTCCTGATTCGCAGCAGGAATCTCGTGCGAGATACGGTTTCCTTCGTGCGTGGAGGAAAACTCGTTTTGGAGACCCTTAACGTATCCTCGATTTCCTCGTCCACCGACCCCATGCTCCGAAACACACACAGGCCACAAGCGGCCGGCTCAACAGCGGGACACCCACCTAAACTTTGTGTGAATACCACCGGCAGCAGAACAAGACTTTCCCACTCTTCGTAGAGAGAATCTTCCTTCCTTCCGAAATAGGCAGCAGAGTACTACCCCAGTGGGCATCAGGACGTCCTAAAGACGTCTTTAGGACGTACCTCTATGCCTTGAGACTTGTCGTCTTTAAGACATCCATCGGCTCTTATCATGTCTTTGAAAGGGCCTGAGGATATCCTCAAGACGTCCGCCAAAAGACCTCTAGAGGACAACCTTAGGACATGTGTGCCCACTGGGACGGTATCACTCTCCGTATTTATTGATAAGGATTTTTCAGGACTTTAAAATTCCACACACATTTCTCGCACCTTGCGGCAACCGACCTGTCGTCGACGACTGACGAGTCCGCGTTCGTGGCGGGCCACTTAGATTACTCCTGATTGGAGGAGACCAGTTAGAGGCGGACCAGTTAGATTACTTCTAATTGGAGGAGAAAGCCGCGTGTGTGTCCACTTGGCGCGAATTTGGGTCTTTCTTCCACGTAATCAACCACACACACATAACAGGCATTCATACATTGCGCGCGCAAGCGCATCGGTTAGAATAGGTATAATAAATTAAATAGATGATAATTATATCAAATCTAGTTATGACGTAAAAGGAAAGTTGACTTTTCAGGTACTCTCGTGCTTCTCTAATTTCTTCCAGCGCAGTTTCAACATTCTTGGCGATTTGTGGGATATTTTACATTGCTTTGTACTATCTGATATAGTCCCTAAAATATTCGAATATAACAGGAAGCTTTAATCCAATGTTTTTTTCCCACTCAAGAGACATATCTCTCCCAATTAGTGTACTGGCATGGGTAAGAAAATGTTTCGTGTGAGTTAGGTGAGGCGAATGAGCTGTGAGAATATTTTCCAGGGTCATCGCATTTTCCCTATCGTCATCACTCTTGTTGCATTTTGGGTCATCTCTTCTATTCAAGCTGACTCTTTGAGAGGCGTACGTAAGAGCTACGAGTCGCGTTTCTTCGTCCATTTGCAGCTTTTTTGATGGATCATCAGTTAATGATTCAAGACGAATTTTTTTTATTCTTAACTGGATTTCATTTGTTTCTCCTCCTGGTAACGATGGCTCATAAGATTTACAGCCGCAAGTGTCCTGATGTCTGTCAAACCGTTTTGAAGTCCTCTCTTGGATCGCTTCATCGCCACTATCCGTTGGCTCTTTCCTCTTTTTTCCGTCTGGATCTCTAAGTCTTCTTGCTCGATCGTAAATTCGGGTTTGCAAACTCTTCACTCCGTCGGAGTGCACATGATTATTGTTTGTCCATGAACGAGGTGCGAAAACTGCAGGGAATTGAGCGATAATTAATTCTGCTACCCTTTCCGCTATTCCGAAGGAAATATCCTTTAGAGTATCATGCATGTAATCAGCTGCATTTCTGACCAGTTCTAATACATAGCCTCTAGGATTGTTTGGAATGTTTTTGAACTTTTCAGGGATAACTTCGTTCATTGGCAAATGGCAATGCAAAAATTTGACTATTCATCGATTCGCCGTGAGGATTGGCAAAATGATTGATTTCTCCGCATGAAGATGTACTTGTACGAGAGTCTTCTTTAAAGGATAATATGAATTATAAGATCGAACCAAACCAGAATGAAGTTCTGAAAAATTAAAAATATTTTCACAATTATTAATGAAACGACATACCCGAATAAGATACTGCTTTTGGAACAGGGATAGTTTTTGAAACTGGTTCCCACTGTTTACCCTCAGGAAGTAACATCAGCAGTAATGGTACATCAGGATAACTTTTGGCTAATTTCTCTAGAAGATTATAGTTTCTGATACCCCACTTGAAAAGGTGTACGTACAAAAGTATGCATAAATGGACGTACAAGAGTACGTGCAAGATGACGTAAAAAAGTTCGTAAAAAAATAAGTACAAAAGGACGTACCAAATGACGTACCGAATTGGGATATGAAATGGCGTACTTTTGTTCGTGCTTTGGTACGTACTTTTGTACGTCGTTTCTAACGACATAAACACATACGGGCTCTCTAACTTGTATTTTTCTTTATTTTTTTTTTATTTTTGTATATTACTTTGCTTATTTTTCATTTTGAGAATATGAAACATTGAACCTATACGATCCGGTGTTTTTTTTAGCGACGACCAATATGAATAACCCATAGAACATTATTATGTTCATAACTTACATTTTTGAAACGTTATCCTAAAAAAACCTTTAGGCGCTTCTCTCAAAGTAGAAAACAACGTTAGAAACGACGTACAAAAGTACGTACAAAAAGACATACAAAAGTACGTACCAAAGCACGTACAAAAGTACGCCAATTTGTATCCCAATTCGGTACGTCATTTGGTACGTCCTTTTGTAGTTCTTTTTTTACGAACTTTGTCACGTCATTTTGCACGTACTCTTGTACGTCCATTTACACGTACTTTTGCACATACTTTTGTACGTACACTTTTCCAAGTGGGACGAGTACCGTCCTTCTCAAGAACAAGCTGTAACATTGAAGAAAGTTATAAATTGAACTTTTAAGATTAAATTATTGTATATGACGAAAAATAGTTCGCACCTGGAATTATGTATCGTTGTTAATACCCAAATTTGAAATCGCATCAGATATAAGTTCTTCCATATCACTACCACTAGCAAGACTCCTTTCGCCTCTGTCAGGAGTAGTAACTTTAAAGATATGTGGCGGCATTTTTGAGCTGCAGAAAAATCAAATCTTTTATAATTCGACATTATTGCGCCTTGGTCTCATGTATCCAAAACTTCCAGAATGGAGTACAAACGTTCTTCATTATTGCAAAGTATAATTGCGATTCTCCCCATCTGAACATTGCACTGATAAGCTTTTTGTCTGACAGCAAGAACATCTCCCTTTTTGTGATGATTTCCTTGAAATGTAGCAGTAGAACATTCGGTCAGTTTAACACTCAGATTTGCGTCACTTACACTATTCGGAATTTCATCAGCGTTACGTTCCAGATAAAATTCACTCTCCTCATTTAGGTGCTGCTTATATCTTAATCCAGCACCTGATCATAATAAGGTTTGTAAAAGTTCATGCTTTTCCGAAAACGTCTTGGTTACGTTTTTATAGGATTTCAAAACTCTCATAGCTCTTTTGAAAAAATGTGTTCACTTTCGAAGCGGAGAATAAAAACTTTTATCATTGGGCCAATTTGAAGGATCATTTCAGGATAATGTGTCAAATCATGATGTTTAGGTCGCAGTTTGACGTTATTAAACAACCTCTACGTCATACTGAGATATTCACTGATAATAGAATCTAAATGAGGCACAACAGACTTGTGGATATCTGGCGCACATACAATTTCGACTACTTCAGTCAGTTTCGAGAGACACTGCCAAACTTCACTTTCAGCATCGATCTTATATCCTACAAAGAGAGGAAACAATCGAAGTAATACTAATATCTGCCAGGTACCACCAACTACTCTTTCCCTCCTTTTTGGGGGACTTTGGCTGGTTTGACCCTTTGATCATGACTCGAATATTTGAACTTATCTATCTTGTTATTCAGAAATTGAAATGAAATCCAGCCTTTGAAAACAAAAATTTTTATCATGAGATACAAAACGAATGCTACAACTCCTCCCAACAAATCGTGGCCAAGACAAGGTGGTACCCAGGCTTACAAACGTGAAAACCTTCCAATTGGATAAAAATGGAATCAAATTTAATTCCTTCATAATGATTTTTCTTTCCTTTATTTGCTAGTTATTGTTTATATGATTCCTCAGTTCTACGTTCATAAGAGTGAGAAACATAGTCATCAAAAACCAATGCGCTTGTGTCACTGCTACTCCATCCTTCTGCATTGTTTTCACCATCATCTCCGCTATATTCACTTTCTCCAGACTCTTCATTTTCTCCATTTTCATTCAGCACTTCAAAAGCCTCATCAATTTCATATTCTACGTCAGCTTTAGAATTCAGAGTCGTTTCACAATCTACGTCACATTCAGATTGGATATCAGCTTCTGAATTTACTTCAGTTTTACATTCTGCATCAACTTATGATTCTGCATCTACGACGGATTCTTAATTTTCTCCTTCGTTTGTTTCCAGCCGATTGTGGCCAGAAATGTTTTCGATTAATCAAACAGTATCTACAGTCCTCCTAGGGCATGACCCCCCAAATTGTCAGTAGAAATAAATGAAACTGAACCTTTAATATACGTATTTATAGTGATATTTCAATTCCGTCAATTTCAATAGTAATCAAATCTTCTAAAATTTTTCCGTACACTTTTTCATGATTGAATAATTTTTCATTGCACAGGGCCACGAGCTGGATTGTATTAATGTGTGTATACGCAAATAATCTAACAAGTTACCCAAAGATAAATGAACTGCAAGTATTTTATGCTCTACACGATCTAGACTAATGGGATTACCTATCTCAAAACTGTCTTGGTATAATATCAACCAAATGGTGATAGAATTCTTTCTGAAAAATTTATTCCACCGAAACGCATACCCATCAGTTAAGTCCTTTAAAACGTCTGGATCTCCAGTTGCTAAGCTTTTCATATTCATATTCAGGGATTTATCCTTAAATATAAATTTTAATGTATAAATGATCGGAATGTGATGAAAATGCATCTCCTTTCCGTTAATCATCCCCAAAGAAACTAAACGGGGATCGACATATCCTAGGCAATCCTTGTATAACTTTTTTCTGAGAAAATCGGTTTTGAGTTTTGCGTTGCAAGCAGAAACTGGATCTTGTTTTATCACCATTTCAACAACATTAGTAATTTCAATATTAGACTTTTCTGTTCTCATATCAATCAAATCACCAATAGAGAAACCATATCTATCATGTTGTTTGGAACAATGCGAGACAGTAAAAATAAATTTAGCATGCTTGTTGACCAGATTTTGTAAAACATTTTGCCGTACAATATGATGAATTCTTAATTTATGTTCCCTGAATACATGCATTTGTAAAGACTATTCTGTTTTCAATAAATTGGTAGTAGACAATGAGGGAAGAGAATTTTATGCGCTGATCATTAGGTACCAGGGGGAACAGTAAAAACACAATGGCACCTGAGGGGGCAGGGGATTCTGCAGATATGTTGTACGTTGTACGTAATGCTGTTTTCATATCACTTCTCCACCAATTTCATGTGTCTTTACCAAATTGATAAATAAATATGTGAGGAACAAAATAAAATATAAAATAATAATATTCTATAATCTTGAATTATATTTGTTTGCTATGAGAGTCAAATTTTATTTACAGATGCTTTATATATGAGCAAAAAAGATTTGAAAAAAGCATTACATATTTTTGTACAGCCCTACAAATCATACATTTTTTCCCCCTTAGCTACCAGTTTTTTCAGAAGAATAGCTTTCCATATTAGTTCATACTTGGAAACTATAAAAGGAAATGTTAGAAATCAAAAATTGACTGAACTGACTCTCATTTCGTGTTTTTGGTAATAAAATATTTTCCTACTGTTCAAAATGTGGAATGAATGATTATTTTAGTCCACAAAAACTCAAATGGGTTCAGGATCTTCGAATGCTGATGAGCATTCTGTTCGACGCGTAATAA
>WSXT02105190.1:0-11337 GCA_011762715.2 Neuroterus valhalla
TTAATTGTGGAAGGGAAAGGGTTATTATTAGCCCCCCCCCCCCCGAAACCCTCTTCTGTATCCGCGCCTGCTTCACTGAAAAAAATGGTTTATTTCGACAAACTCCAAAGTACACGGAGAGAAGTAAGCCGTAACCGTTACTGCCAACCCCGTAACTGCTATGCCCGATTCCCGAGTATGAGATAAAGAGTAACTGTTACTGCGCACACATGAACCTTTGCTGCCTACAGAGTACCTGTTCGGCGTGAGACAGTAAAACGCAACACAGTCATAGTTACTGCCACGGCAGTAATGGTTACGGTATCGACAGTAAAATAATTACTGTTAAGTTCGTAACCATCGCTGCACGCGCAGTTTTTTGCTTTATCTACGTTGCGTATCTATTTAGTATTATTTTTTAAATTTATTTGAAGATACTTACATGTGAATATTGTATAGGAATAATAAAAACTCATCTCTATTAGTATTGCCAATTTATGTATTACTTGCATTGATGAAATAATGAACGAATCTGTATAAAATAATGTAGGAAATTAACCCCAAAAGTCTTCAAGATGAAACTCGAAACCCGGAACGACGATCGGCTGATCTTCTCATCCAATTTATGTAGTTCTCAAGAAATAAATTGAATTCAATGAGTAATGTGCAAGGTCAAAGTTCAAATAGAAAACCATTTGATTTTAGCAGAACTAAAATTTTTTCAACGAAAAGGCATCAGATTTTGCTGCACTACTCATCGAATTCCATCGCCCTACTACCACTGCGCTCGCAGGAGCGATTCGGGTATTAGCAATAACTATTACTGTCAGCGGAGCAGCGGTTACTGCAAAACGTTTCCATATGGCGCACAGTAACTGTTACGGTGTGGCCGGAATAGTTCCGTCGCTGGCAGTAGCAGTCACGGTTCATCTACAATCCGTTTTTTATTCGTAGCTGTTACGGTGAGCACAGTAACAGTTACGGTGTAAACAATAACTGCTCAGGTTTACTCCTTTCCGTGAAGTATGGCCAACTTCTTTTGTTCATGATAAATGCCGCTGCCATTCCAGTGGTTGGGGTTTCTTTTATTCCTATAGATGGTAGTAGTTTTCCTTCACTTTGCTTGTTGTCGTAACAACTTTTGACAGTAGATACTATTTCCAGGTAGTTAAACTGACTACTTGGAGTGGTAAGTCTTACTTATGAATTAGTGAGCCCTATAATTGAATAAGTAGTTCTAATTCTGTGAAGAAGTCATCCACTATTGAAGTCTACTCAATTTTTTGGCGGATTTAATGTGAATTTCCCCTTATTATTTTTTACCAAAGTAACTAATCGGTATCGCAGGTTCTATTACTCAAATTGAATCTTGGATGCTTTATGTCCAACGAATTACCTACTTTTTGCTTACCTCATAGTTTTTTTAGTAATCTTCTGATTTTCGAGCTTTTAGTAGATTTTAAACTCCCAGGATATTCGAATATTTGATCAGTGTAACTGACATCTCCAAAACCTTCAAACTATTCAACATGGCGAAAATCGTAAACGTCACGCGATATTGTTGCACGAATGTTGGCAGCCTTGCCTCAGTTTGCCAATATTTCTAAGGAGAAAAATTTGATATATTTTTATTTTTTTATTTTCTTGAAAATAGACTAGTTGTAAATGTGACTATTTTTATTTGTCCAACTTACATTGATTATCGCAACTAATATCAGCTACATACGCATACTATCCACCGTTCTGGTTACTAAGCAACCGTTTTTTCCAGCGTTAAGTGGTACTGAAATGAGACCACAATAGCCGCGAGAATTTACTTGTCTGCTCCTCCCATTTGGATACAAAGTTGGTTTAAATAACATTTGTTCGTTTTTATCTCATGATGATTTGGAGTGTTAACTCTGCAGACAAATTTGAATAAGGTTAAAAAATGCATTACACAAGTTCGAACTTCTTCCTGAGTTTTGACTGACCAAAGGAACTATCAAAGTCCAAAAATACGATTTTATAAACTCATAAATACTTTTCTTATCACATCGTTCTTGCCATTATGGCGCTGTAGATGTTCCGTTTCAAAATATATCCCCCCCCCCCCCTAAGTCTTACAGAAGATCGTGTTTTGAGGATGATTTTTGGCGTTTTCCATTTCAAATTATTTTTATTTCAAACCTGCACCGAATGCTACATAACAATGCATGCAAAGCGGAGGGAAAGTTAAAATTTACAACCCACGAGCGTCACACGAATATAGCATTCTCACTTGTGACGTCACGCTGACGCCCAAACTGACATTTGGAGGAATACCACTGCACCCCTATAATTTTCACGTATTGCTGGAGGCTTTTGTAATGGATTCTGCTCTTTTGAGATGCAAAGTGATTGTATCGTAAAGTTGTCAGGAGACGTAGAGACCCGATACATTAAAGGAATTGAAAAAATCTAATATTCTGATCTGTGTGCTATAAAAGACGAAGATTTTGGTGAGATATTTAGAACAGCGTGAGCTGCATTTTATTTAAATGTAGATTTGTGTTATTATGAAGGATATTTTAAAATTTCAAAATAAATAGTAATTATTCAAACGCGTGTTCCAAATCTTCACATAGTGTGTGCGTCCCTGGTTAAACATCACAGTTTGCATCACACCTTGAAATCGTCGAAAAATGGACATATCGTTCCAACAATCATCCAACATTCAACTTGAATGATAAATTTTCTATGAAACAATGACCTTTCACCCAGAAAGATTTATTTTTCCTCAAACAGTTGAATTTCAGCTTTATAAGAAAGAAAAATCTCAAGCAAAAATGAAACGGATTTCCAACTGAGTGCCCCGTTAACCCAAAAAGTTTGATTTTCAACCGAAGAAGATTTTTTATCATTCAGGAAGAAGAATCTCTCAAAACAAAATACAAATTATCAATAATATAAATGGATTTTTGACACACATCATAGAATATCCAACCAGGAAAGATATAGTTTTGATCAAAAATAGAATGGTAAAATTTTCGAATAAAGAAACTAATTTCCAATCAAAAATGGAACAAATATTGGCTTAAGACGATCTGCAACCAAAAAAATTATAGATCAACAAGATAGTTGTATTTTCAACAGAATAATAAGATTTTTGATTAAACAGTTTTTATAAAAACCATATAAGAGACAAAACCAGAACACATAAGAAGCTGTGTAATCTCAAGTTACAGAATCGTTTCTACTCGGAATTTTTTAGAGGATTTTAGATGGCACGTAACTTACCAATCTGATGGGAATTTCTGATAAAAAATCTTCAAAAAATTAGGATAACTCAGGAAATTGATGAAGTGGTGGTGATTTTTCTGAAAAGCCCTAAACCTAATTTGTCGGAAACCTCTCCGTTTTTCTCATTTTGCATTTTTCCTCAGTAAGGGCTTTCATGGTGAATATTATTCAAATGAAGTTATCTCAAGCCCACGTCTTGGAGAGGAGGAACAATTTTTTTCAACATGAAAATTCACTTTCTTTGTAGAAACAAGACGCGAATTCATACAATTGAAGAATCAAAGTTATTTTCTCAAAAAAGATCCCTGAAAAATTTTTTTAGAAATGTTTTTGTCTTGCGTGGTTATTGACATATTCGCTCAGGTATGAATAAATAAAAATTTTCGCTGTCATAAATGATCAAGGAGGGTTAAAATCAACAGGTAACTGATTTCAAAAAATACTTCCCCCCTGAAAATCTGAACATTCGAGAACAGTAATCAGTACTGTACTTTTCTCTTTCATTCGATTTCTCTTACAAGTGGTATTTCGCATGATTTTTCGATCAAAATTATTCTTCCACACGATTTGTCTTTGTTTATTCTGTAAAATTCCCAAAAATGTATATAAACATAATTTTTGAAACCGAATTCGTATGCATAACTGCCTTCTTCTCTATTGAAAGCATCAACATATAAGACTCCATTTCGTTTGCTTAGACTTTAAACCTGTCTTTCAATTCGAAACTTGTTTTGCGATCTTATCGTGACGATAAATCTCTGAAAGACTAATTGTTATTGTATAATTTTTTCCCATGTCCACTTGATAAGCCGTGGTTCGAATGATTTGTTTTATGAATCAATGTCCCGTACTCGACGTACCTTCATTATTCATCTACTTCTCTGAGGCAAAAACGCTTACGCATATACGACTTCTTCATTTGCGAAACAAAGGAAATCCCGCTTTACGCTTTGCTCACCCGTGAAATCGCGAGACTCATTTCTCTATTGAGAAAATCACTCAACTCGTAATAAGTGGCACGAGATGCAAAGTGGAGATTGTTTCCTTCAATTTTAGAGCAATGGAATAGGTAAGAGAGGTGAAGTTATTTGTTGATGATTCAACTCATTGATTATACAAAAAACATTCGAAAATATTTACTCTCTAGTAAAAGGAGGTGTTTCGGTTTTCGATCGTGTACAAAATTAAGAAAGTTTGACAATGTTTCATGAACGTTACAGTTGTCATCTTCAGCGCTGACCGGAAACTGACCTCTCATTTTATTCTGTTCTTCTATGTGCTCTTCACGATGACTGTGATTGGTCAAATGCCCCACCGTGGAGACTGATCAAATTTGGTTGGCCAATCACTTCTACTTCTGAAGGTCTTTCAATTGACGTATTTTCCATGGTAGTGGGCTGTTTATAGCAGTCGCAAATCTTACTACAAAAAATGTGTTAGCGCATTTATTGATAGATGTTTGTTGTCTTAGTTTATGAAATCGAAGTCGAATTTTTGAGAGCGGAGGTGGAGGGTCGTTTAGACCCAGGGAAGATCTCACTGTATCTCATTCGGGGGAGTGGAGGTAAAAATTGCAGAGAAACACCTTCCGTTATTCGTCGATGACCTCCTAAAAAGACTTGTAATACAGTTCATAATTTTGTTTTAATTCTTTGCTCAGAGGTTCTTAAGTAAGATCGCGGTATGTTTACAGTTACAGGAAAAAATTACGCAAAGAAAGAATTAACCGTGTGGAAAGTGAGAAGAAGAATGTCCAAACGCGAAATCGTTTTCCTGCATGTATGTAGTCGTTGCCTATTAGAGTATGCTCGGATGCAGAAGCCAACATGCATTCATACACCTCAGCCGTTCAGGTTCGAAGGTACAGGATTAATTATCTGCGAAGCGTTGCAGATCACAAGTACTCATTTCCGTTTCAATGTTGATACGCCTTTTTGTAAAAACCTTCATGGATCACTGTCACATTCACATATAAAAAAGAAGAACGTGGTTTGCACACCCGAGTGCGTTAATCATACACTCTCAACTTCCATCTCTACTGTGATTAGCTTAAAATGCATCACGTACCAATATAAGACAAATTGCACAAAATAAAGGGAATCTAATTGAATGGAGGAGTAATTGTTTATAATAGATTCCTGCGATCTTTGAAGAGGTTTAAAACCCATGTTCAGTGAGTAATGCCGAACCGTTCAGTATAACTTTCAATCATTTTTTGCTCATCTTAGAAATTTAATCTTGACAACTGGATGCGTAGCAGAATAGTTAGATTGCTGGCATGCAGGATTGATATGAAAAATAAAATTCTACATGTTCTTCCATTTCTTTTATTTGTTACCATAAGTTGAGGAATATATAAAAAATAACCATCATCGTACAGAAGAAATATATATGTTCGCTTATGGAACCCTTCTTGATAGGCGCTTACCACCTGCTTCACGAAACGTTCTTTTTTCATACCATTTCCACTGATGGGCAATAAACTTTACTGGGAAATAGATGTGCTTTCTGAAAAATACTTTAGTTCTCCCAACCCTTTTAACCTCTACCCTGGAGTAATATGAATCAAACCATGAAAGTAGAAAGAATTGTACGCAATAATTCAAACTTGTAATGTAGACTATGTTCTGAATTATTTGAAATAATCCAAAATTTTTCAGGACGAATTTCAGTATGATATTGAACATCAACTACTCATGATGTTTTCAGAAGATTCTAGGGTATCCTGGATTATTTTCGAGTATCCTTAAACGTTCTGAAGGGTACTATATAGAAAAAAGGAAGAAAAACATCAAAAAACATAAATAGGTGGCTGACGATTCCAAGTTGTAGCCTACAGCTCGCTATACAGTTGTAATGGGGCCATGTAGTAGGAATACGCGTTTACGGAGGATAATGAGATTGCGTAGCTATTACCTGTGGATGCGGTGCCACAGTCCCGCAACGGAGGAGCAGCCGTAAATCTTGCACATGATAGTCCTATAGTTAGATGTCGAACATCTCCGACGAAAAGGTTTTACAATAAGGGAACGTCATAAAAGGTATCTGTGAACGTGTTTATGTGGAATTTTAGTTGTTTCTCAATATCCGGGGTCTGGAGTGGTCAGGAGATCCAAAAGCAATTTCGATACTACCGTTCGTTCATAAAAATGTTGTGAACAAGGAGAAGCGTCAGCAACTGCATCTTCTTAAAATAGCATTTTGAGCACCCCATTCAAAGATCTAATATCAGAAACATCGTCAACCGAATCGGTACAACTTTTTGAAGTTTTTGAAGACAGCGAAGTTTGTTGCCATTGATGAATTACATTTTCACTGATACTTCGAAAGATATACTTCACGTGATGTACTAGGATTTGGCCTTATTCATTCAAAATAATATTATATTTCCGTCCGAATTATGATCTGGTCGCCTAGCAGCTACTTTTCCGTGCATCCAAATGGAGATCTAGAAAATGGATCGTCCACTTTTCAAAATATCGTCAATAGTAACATTATAGTGTCTCTATGATTACGATTTGGTCTCCGAACAAAAACTTTCTAGTTCATCCAATTTTTGTCTTAATTACGATTTGGTCTTCTTATAACAACTTTTCTGTTCATCCAAATGGAAGTTGGACAAATATATCGTTTCCTTTTTTAGAATATCGTTAAAATTAACATTATCTCATTCGCATAATTACGCTTTGCTCATCAAACACTTTTTCGTGCATCTAAATAGAGGTCAAGGAAATGGATCAACCGCTTTTTGGAAATATCGTTCGAAGTAACATTTTATCTTTGTCATTTGGTGCTTTTTCAAATTTTATTATCTTCGAAACACAGAACCAAATGAAGACAATGTGAATTTGAATCTTTCAAAATGAGATGTAACAAATTTTACACCAATAACTCCCTCTGAAATCGGTGTGATGTGGGAAGAATAAACCTAAATTTATTTATTCATCCAGATCGTCGAAAATTCTTGAATGTCCTGATTCTATAGTTTATACTATCTGAAATTATCATACACAACACTCCCGAACGCTGACCCTCAAAAGTGCAATGAATTCCGTGGAGTTTTGATTCGCAAAATTTTTGAGACACGGGAATAAATGAACGCGCATTGAAAATTTTAAATCTTTCCTGTAAACCCCTCAACAAATTTACTGCTGCTGTTTAAAATCCTGGCTGGTGGTCTTCATGAAACATGTGGTGCACTCCGAGCTATGTAAACACATATCAGATGGTCGTATAAGTCAGGAGTACTTGCACGACCTCCTCAGGGACAAACTTTCAAGGTCAAAGTCAGCCGGGGTTAGGTGTCCTCAGCATCAAGCATCTCTGATGGAAACCCATTAGGAGTTGAGGCTCCTTCCACCCACAGTCACAAATCATAGACTTAATGAAACGATAAATTTGCATTCACGCTGTTAACCCCTGTAAGCGTCTCGGAATCGAATCCACCAGCCCATGGAAATGAAGATCAGAAGCACTGAGCGATAAACATTTTCTTTAGTGATCTGTCTGCAAATGCGTACTTCGCGAAGTATATTAAAGTCTGCGAGGGTAAGAAGGTTTTTATCTTCGAAAACACTTTAATTCTTCTATATTTCCATTTGGTTGAGTACCTAACTGTGCCAGCTCTAATGAATTCACTAGTCTCCCTTATTCTTCTCCATCTGTTTTAATCAATCTTCGTGCCCTCGCCTCGTGTGACTTCCTTGATATATGGCAAGGATTTTATTGAGACAAATAACGTGATGGAATGCAGTGTAAAGAGAAGCATATATAGACTTATCTGGGAGTATGTTATGGGCTTGATTTATATTATTATCGTTTTTACCCACTATTCCATTGCATGAAAAGAACAGCCAACATTTTAGAAATAATTTATATCCTTAGCTTTTCTTTCTTCTTTAAGTATGTACCAACTACAGCTTCTGAAAATATTCCGAGGTTCTTTCTTTTTGATTGCGATATACTACAGCGAACCTTGATGTGCTATAATTTATCAAATGTAATATAGGAGCTTCTAGTACGGGCTATTACTAAAAATAAAAATGTGACAAACAAAACTTAGACTGTGATATATAATTCTGTGCTTGCACCATCTATGCTGTACGGTAGCAAGACCTGAACATATCAAGAAAAACATAAGAGCAATGTCAACGCGATCAGCATGCAATTTTTCCGCAATATATGCAGTTAACGTTAATGGACAAAGAACGATAATAATAATAATAATGCTTACATAATAATAATGAATACAATATAACATGCTCAAATGCATCATTTGATTTCCGCTATGGTTCGTATCACACCATATCTGAAGATATTAATTTTATCTGATAGAAAATTATTCAACACGTAACAGCCTTTGGGTCCTTCATATGGATTATGATTCTCGTATCATTTGGATATACCTCTGCAGAAAAAGAAATACTTCCAGACTCAAAGTTGTCTTGATTCATTCAGTGTTGTTTAAAATTTCCTATGTTTATCAAGATCAGTTATAGATTCTGATTTATATAACTTTCAGGTATTATAAGTGATCTATGTATTCCAATTTTCAAATAACAGACACGAATCTCTACATACGGAATTTGTTGGGAAACACCTTTCCTCTACCACATAATAGAACCAGACAAACCTTATCTTCTATTCTTGTAAAAGCTTTACGTTCATTTGAAAAGCAAAATGTTCAATTCTCACGACAAAATGAGCATAACTGTGGAATATACATCCGTAATAAACATCGATTTCATAAATGCATTTTTACGATCGTATCTATAAGCGAAACCTGTTTGACAGAATTATGAAACAAATATGCATGGACATTATCGTCCCACAACTAGTGTCTACAATCTACATAATATAAGAAATTAAAAATACTATTATTGAGTCGTAAAACTGGCTTTGGGGCGTAAATTTAGCTTTTTACTTTCTCTGAGAAAGATCATTCTCACTTATTTATGCGAATGTATTATTTGAGCTATCCTTATTCATGTTTGATGTCATGAGTTTCCAGGAACGTTTCCGGTTGCACGTGAAACGGAAACAAAATTTATACTGGAAGGAAAGAACCTGTTGTTATGGCAAATCAATATTTATTATTTTTCATGAGAAAATCTTCGATCATTTGAATATCGCATATCATGTTGGTAGCCAATATGCGACGTTTTTAGTATCCTATATAAAGGTCAAATCAGAACTCGTTTTATGGTAGGGATCTATAGTTTTTTCGCAACTTAACTATTCAACATATATTCGTATTTGGGTACGTGAAGTTTAGGCGCCAGGACATTAAGGCGTGCAGCTGTTAAGCCACTGGAACGTTTAGGCGCCGGGATATTTAATAATTTTTACGCATACAATTATTTCTTCCTTGACATATTTGGTGGCCCCAAAAAGCACAGATTGTTTTTTCAGTGGATGGAACATAACAATTTACTTCGCCTCTTGATGTCTTCAGAGACTGCAAAATTAGACGAAATCGATATTGTAAGCTAGACTCATCAAATAATCATTCATTGTCCTTCCACCAAAATGGTTTAGGATATTCTTGTGTGCATCTCGGTGTTTTTTCCTTTTTAAAGTAGAAGCCGATTAGTTCGTCTTTCGGGAGGAAATTTACTGAAATATTTCATTCTTGGGTAAAATCGCTCGCAAAGGAACTATCCCTCTTAGAAAGACACCTGGAAATTTCAGGCAAATCAAGTTTTCTGCCATAAAATTTTTATCGCTTATTGTTATGAAAGATATTTTTATTATAAAAAAAACCTTATTCAACAATTTATAGTATTTATAATATAATATGAATATCTCAACGAATAACTGATTGCATTGTTTTCTGAATATGTAGCATATATAACATAACCTGTAGCATACAGCCAAATACGGTCCAGTATATAAACATCGTCAGCCCTATGTGACTTCTTGAGAAGACTCCCGTAAATAAATTACTGGCTTTCAATGGGGTCAAAAAATTCCGACAGAGAGCGCGTCGGCGCATCGGCCCTGGTTCAACGCAGTTAAACCTAAGATATCACGTGTTTGACTTTAATCTTATGTCATGATTGCCGTTATAATATTATTAATTAAAAATTGAATATTATAATAAGTGTTGGTTGATCTGAAATTTTATTAAATCAGTGTTAGTCTTCAATTCAAATTCCATTATTCTAAGGTACAAGAAATTTCAAAATAATTTTTCAATATCATTGAAAATCGACACATCGACTACACTTACCATCTCAAATTTTGAATAAGCTATTGAGTTATATCCCAGAAAACTCAACGAAAAACTGAATTCATTTATTTTTGGAATCATTTCTAAGGAAAAGAATCATTTCAACTTACTTGTTTCTTTTTTCTCTATAGGAATTTGACATACGGTGTGCTAATTACAAAATACAGTATTAAATTGAAAGAAGTTACTTATTACAGAAGAATGTAACACAAGCAAGTATCAAAAAGTATTATTTTCTTTGAGAATAAGATAGGAAGTTTTTAATGAAATTATGCACGATGATTGAAATGTAAAAGAGGATAATTGTAAAGATTAAAAAATCCTTAAAAAAAGCTCAAATTACATATAAGACCCTCAAGTCATGTGAGATTGTTTTTCTAATTTTTTCAAAATCCAGTAGTAGTGGAAATTTGTTCATGTTGTGGGTTGGTGATTTAAAATATTTTAATATTTAAACATTTTTGTAAAATCATTCAATTCCAAAGAATTCTAATTGTAAATTTCTGCATTTAAAATTATGAAAATGGCAGTGACTTTTTCTTTTTAGGAAATTCGTCTAGTCAATGTGAATATTGAATTATATTTTTGAAAACGTAACAAAAATATAAAATTTTAGAATTTTAGAAGCTTTGGCTATGAAAAAATTAATTAAGTTTTCAATGTGGAAATGTCGAATTTTAATTGTTCGAATTCAAAATAAATTGAATTCCGGAGTTCTTGACTTTATATTCTTCAATTTTTAACGCATTCGATTAAACATAATACAATATAAATTCCTTTGTGTTTCATCGAATCCAATTTTCCACATTCTAATGTGGGAATATTCAGTTTCTCTTTAATAGAAATTGTCCATACTTCAAGAATTG
>WSXT02105201.1:12129-42359 GCA_011762715.2 Neuroterus valhalla
CCTGATAGAAGGTGAACTCTAGCAGAAAGGTTTCGCGATCAGAAACTTCGTGAACATTGAAGGCTTATGGTGTCTTAACTGCGGTAAAAGATTAGACCTGCCACAAGCTGGGCAACATGATGCTAACGCCGGCTAACGGTGATACTACCTTGCGTGGGACTTTCGACTAGAACTGCCCACAGAAAAGCGTCTGTTCGCCCCTTCTAGTGTACCTGATAATGAATGAACTGCTTCTTCTACTCGCGAGTCGGGGCTAATACGCCATAGGCTATGCAGATGGAATACTGGTCAAAGTGATTGGTTAACACCTTGACGCGCTTTTTGGGATCCTGTAGCAGGTACACGCTACAGTAAATACCTGGTGCAAGAGGAGCAGACTTTCGGTCAACCCTAACAAGATGGACCCGGTCATGTTCACCAGACGGTGCAAGTGTAGAACCACGAGTACACTGAGCTCACAGCGACCCTTTGACTCTATAGGAGAGCCATTGGGAGAAGTTGAGGCTTAACCCTAGAGACACTTACGTTGATCTCTACCGCGATCTTGCTTCTGAGACTAACCTATGTCACAATAGCACCGAGGGCACTTACAGGTTTAGAACTCTTTCATCTCAGCATCAAGACCATGGCTGCAAAGGTAACATGGTTAACAAAGGAAGGATCCCGACGAAGTTGCAGTTTCCAACCGTTATTTTGGTTAGGCCAACTCTGAGTATGCCCAGGGTTAAAACGCCTACCCGCTATCTTTTCGACAAGAAGTATCATGTTAGCCTATATACGAAAGAGGAATGGGCATACCGCGAGACACTTCTGCCGTGTCATGCAGACAACTGGTTCACAGATAGCTTCAGGAACAGGGAAAAAGCAGGAGCTGGTGTCTACCGAAGAAGGAATGGAATGTGCTTCACGATCCTGATGGGCTCCCGTGCTATAGTCCTTCGATCTGAAATTATGGCTGCGCTCCAGTGCGCCTACAGGGCACGAGAGCATGGCAATGGAAGGAACATTCGTATCTACTCGGATGGCAGAGCAGATATTATGGCCCTGAACAGTACAACCATCATGTCACTATTAGTGTGGGAGTGCTATGAAGCACTCAACATTCTAGCGATTCAAAACCGAGTCACTCATCTCTGGATACCTGGACAAAGTGCAATCGAAGTCAATGAGATCTCACAGGCTAGGAGAACTAGCTTGGCTGATCAACAGTTGACTGATCAAAGAACGTGAAGAAGAGTAGAGAATGGCCACTAGCTGCAGACAGGTCAAAGCACTCATGGACTGAAATCTAAATGCTGAACCAGGAGAAGAATTACGCAAACTCAGCGGAAACGAGGTCGAGGTCCTAACAGAAATGTTTATAGGGCAGTTACTACTCTCTCAACAACCGCTTCTACGAAAAAACCTCAGGAGCAGCAGTGAGATCCCTAATCTCACCTATAATTGCTGACATCTTTATGGAACATCTGGAAACTAAAATTTCCAACCAATCAAACTTTGAACCACTATTTTTGTAACGTGACGTTGACGACAGTTCCCCATATAGATACATGGACTAGATGAACTGCGCAAGTTTTGTGCTTGCATCAATCGAATATATCCTAATATACAGTTCTCTATGGGAATTGAGCAGAACTGACAGTTGCTTTTCTTAAACGTAAAAATTTACTCAAGATGTTATAACATATTAGGACATCAAATTCGCAGAAAAGACAACCGTAAAACAGGTACCTCCATGCCTTCTATTAACACCACGTATCTCAAAAGCAAGCTATTATCAACTCTCTTGTATACAAAGCTGTCTTGATAACACAAATCAGGAATAATTTTTCACATATGCTATCATCGAAACTTGTTCCATCTAGATAGACGTGAATGGGAATTTTGAAAATAAAGATGTATATGATCAAATGTCTTCATGGTCTACAGTGAATAAGAGATTAGAGGAAGATATCAATGTTTACTAGAATGCACTATGTAACTATACCTCATTTAGACCTTCACCTTCAGACTCATTTACACCTTGTTATTTCAGACATAGCTTAGTTGTGCATAAGAACAAAAGGATACAACCTTTCCTGGAGCCAGAACTGAACTAAATACTCAAACTAAGCTGTAAACAAATACTACAGTCTACGGCTTACGCAATACACATTGAAATGAGAAAATTATATCCGAACTAAGAACAGCTTCTTAAAATTCGCAACTAAGCCGCAAAATGAATCGCCTGACTTTCTGCCCAATTTGAGCATTGGTTGGGCTGAGTAATACGACCTAGAGAGTAGCCCAGTTAGTCAGTGTTTCGGGTTCTTAGTTAAGGCCCAAATAACAATGCGGCAATGTTGTCCAAACCTAGTCTGGCTTCATTTGATTTTTCCATACAGAATGGCCTGAAGCTCAGTGTGAATACCGCTGCAGCAAAAATAACACATTTGGATATTCTGTAATATTTTTGTTGATATCATACATAATATTTTTTGTACGCAGCATCGCTCCCAGCCTAGTAAAAATGAGAAACAAAACATGTGTTGGCAAAACCAAGTAATCATTAATGATGGTTCAAGACTAGCAGTCAAGAATAATCAAGGTTTCCGAATCCCTAGGTAAGCCTCGGCTGCCAGTCTTTGGCCATCAATCTTTAAAATTATCTCCTTATGCTAAATACGTGACATGTGAAATGTTTATTCTGATGACGCAAGAGCAATTCATCAGAGATAAGCTAGGAAAGAATGATTGAGTTATCATTACCCAAAGCTTGGAGAAAAGTAACGTATCAACAAAAATCTTATGTTTCTGGACTCTTTATTTACCTGAACTAATATCAATGTGCGCTGCATTACCAATTATCAACAAAAAAATGATCTAGAACTATTATGCAACCTGGAGTTTCACACTGAAAGAAATAATAGAACAGTGTGCGTATATTCTAATTATTTCAACCATATTGTATTCCTCACTCAACTACAATCATGTGAATTGGCTATTCTAGGCATACTATTATAGTTACTAATAGTTGTGTGTTATACCTAGACCAAGAATATCTATCCAGATGGTGTTCGAAATCGAATGTTTAATTAATGAACGCTGATTGTCGAATCTTCCGTATTAGATTTGAAAAATGCAGTTATACTGAAAATAGCATCATAATACAATGTAGAAACCTAAATGGTTTGTTATCATACAATGTTTTTCTAGTGAAATCTTGAAGAGGAACATGTTAAATTTGAGGAAATATGAATATGAATGCGATTGGGATACTCATCTATTGTATGTAAAAATACCAAAAAAATGCCAACACATGTTAAGTGGAATGAAAATTACCTGGCTTCGTACAAGAACTACATGTATCGAAAAGGCTCACCGTCAATTTCGCTAACTTAGATATTGATGACATCAACATAAACATTATAGAAGCCATGATGAATTGTGCGGAAGAATCGTATATACGCAGAGAAATAAAACCCCCAACCAATGGACAACTCAAGCGCGAGAAATCCTAGTTTGACCTAGATTTCTGGTAGGCCAAAAGTTTTTTATCTGCTTCCTTGAAAAAAGTCAGCGCTGCTGCTTCCTCTGATGAAACGAAAAAGTCCTATATTGTAGCTAAAAAGAGTCACCAAGCCCTGATTTCGGATCAAAAATCTAAATTTGGAAATGACATCTTTGCCGGTCTGGAAATGCTTATCGATAGTAAGGCTATTTGGGTCACCGTGAATGGATTTAGGGGCTTGGAGGGGGTTCCTCTATCTCGAAACTTCATTCAATCAAATACTTCGTAATGAATACGTTACAGTAGACTGGACCAAATCCGTAACATAGATGATCCGCAAGAAACACGACCCTACAGATCCTGACAATTTACGCCCAATCGCAGTTTGAAATTTTCTTCTGAAAATTTTCACCTTAATTTTGTTCTTTAGGTTGGAAAAATGGGAATCCTTGTGTCCCATAATTCCAGAAGCTTAGGTTGCGAAGTGTCATATTCCTACTGACTAAAACCCTTCTTCTTCTTCTTCTTCTAACCCATTTCTCTTGAACCATTTTTACATTACTTCAGGGAAATGGGAATAAGGCCACTACGCCGAGCTTCGGCTTTCCACATCTCTGCTCCTACATCTTGGCACGGGTCCACATAGCAGTACCTTGAGGCTTTACTGCTCGTGCCGCCTCTCGGTACACCTTGCGCCGTGTGGTTCCCGGGAGATGATCAACCCGAGAACATTCGCCTGCCGCGGCACAGAGGTAACAGTGCGGAGTACTTCGCACTCCGTGGACCCTCTCTGCCGCATGTGCAGTAGCACACCTTTCTATCGGGACCGGTGCATCTCGCTGCCATATGGCCTTAACCATGACAGCGGTAGCACAGGGACACCATAACCCTCATTCTAACACGACAGGACAACACCCAACTTTGAGGTGCCCTGCACGTGTTAGCATAGCGGCCAAGTCCTCATTCAGCTCAACGAAGGCCTTAAGATTACCCATATAGGCCTTTTTTGTTAGGTTGACCTTCACCTGCCCACCTTTCTTCTCTAAATCGAAGTGTTTTCCCAGCGCTTCTACGACGTCACAACTTCCCGTCAGCTCGTCGAGGTCATCACCTCGACCTCGACACGAGGGACCAGCTCGCGGACTTTCCCCTCTTTAAAGTCTGCTTCCCTGATGGCAGCGGACAGTTTCGCTCTGCCCTCTGCCTTTTTCCTGCAGGAACTTTGCATCTCCGTAATTACTTCTTCCAACTCTTGCTTTCAACATTTGCTCGCTTAGATTCCTCTCCAGCAAATCAGCCTTCATGATGATTCTTTGGTCCTCCCCAAAATCCGTGAAACCGGCACCGGCCACCGATGCTTGCACCCGATCGGAATCGGTGGTGAGATTTTTACTCCCTTGGGGTAAATTTTTATTAGGAAGCCTATTTATCCTTGATTTTTCAATTGGGGTTTTTCCCCCTAGCTGGTTTTTGTCAGCCCCAGGTATTTTATTTCCCTGGTACCGCACATATCTGGAAGGCATCCTCCTATCCGCAACCTGAGGAGGCGCCCGATGGGAGACCAGCAACACACACGGGGGTAGACGGTGTGTTGATTTTCGCGTGCTTTTCCATCTGCGAACCATCCTCTTGTCTGGTCAAAGCTCTAGAATCTTGGGGTAAGATAAAAAATCATTAGAATCTTATAAGGCGTAAATGAAAGAGCTTTAATCCGTGTGAAGTCGAGGGGCGGACTCTCAGAGGAAGTATGCATCAGTAAGAGAGTTCTACAGGGTGAAGGGCTGAGTCCAATCATGCTCAATCCCTTCACATCCAACATAGAGATATTTTTCAGAGATGAGGGTTTGGTTGGACTTAGAATTCTTGAAAACACGCACATTATCTTGCTCATATACGCGGACGATTTGATTATTTTTGCTGATACCAAAATCGATGCTATCAGAAAACTAAAGGCCCTTCAGGAATATTGTGCAATTAAAAAGCTTTGAGTTATCAAAATAAAAACAAAATATACTATCTTTAGAAAGGGCAGAATCAACGATAAACTCTTAGGCCTCAAATATGACAGTAGGCATTCAGAATTCGTGCCGTTATATGTTAAGCTTGGTACGGCTTTTTCAAAGGTAGGGGTATCCGAGCAAGCTGCTTGCAACGCTGACAGTAGGGCTAATTTAGCCTCTGCTTCTGCAATTATCATCTTAATCCGTTCTGAATTTTCCGTTCTGTTTTACCTATCCAGAAACACACCTGACTGCGTAGTCAGATTGGAATTAGGATTAACTCGTGTTTTCCATAATTTATTAACAATGGCTCTGAAGTGGGCAGTTCGAAATAGAAGACTTGCGTTATCCTAAGGTATGAATGCAAAATTAGGCTAAGACAAATTAACATTATATTTGTTAGATTCCGCGAATTCACTCTCCTTCAAGACATGATCAGGATTGAAAAAAAGGAACTTCAGTTTGGTATATAACAAACTTCTTGTCAACTGCACAGAACCTAAGCATCATCTGCTTCTAAAAATGCCTTTTCAATGCATCGCACTTTCGTACAACTTAGAACTGCTTCTAAACCCATCATTGAGTTGACATCCAAAACTGTAACGTCTATAATAGACTCACAAAAATATGTTAAGTATGTCATCTATGCGAAGAAGAGGATTTGATGCAGGATTTATTCCCTCCTTAGGAAGTAATATTTACTAAATGTAGAAAACATCATTGTTAATGGATTATGCGTAATATTTTCTAGCAAGGACCTAGTATTACTCCGTGCTTTATTTAACCACGTGAACGTGATGTTAAAAATAAGAGCTTTTTCATTTTCCGAATGAATTTGGCTACTCAATTTGTATTCAAACTGCGACCAATAGCTATATATATTTTTTAATATTCATCTAATGTATGTATCAAGTAGATTTATTTTTATTTTATTATGTGATGTTGGCTCTACATTATCATGAAATTTGTAATCTAAAAGGCAATAAATATACCATACTGAATACATAACAAGTGTCAAGTTCATTTAGATAAGGTAAAAGCAGTTCATGAAAGAAAAATCAGGAAACAATCACAAAATTATCATGATTGAAAGATGATGACGGCAAAAATAACGTTATGGATAGAGGCTCGATTTGTAATTTCTGTTCATGGTTCACTACAACCGACAATACTCTCAACTGATTTTAATGTTTCACATCCCCATCTGAATAAGAAGATGTTGCTTCTATGTGAAAACCGAATTATGTTGGTTTCATGAAACCTGCACGTTTCAAGACCTCCTGAATGAAAAAATATTTTTATTAAAACTTTTGTGAAATTTATCCGATCAGATTGCGCTTTGTTACAAATGCTTTACGAACAATCGAAAATTCTATTTTTGAAGAAAAAATATACGGAATACAGAAAAAATCTTGGAGAACGGAATGATTTTTTTCGAAAAAATCTAAATTCGTGATAACTTCCTTTTTTGGAGACGCGTAGTTTTTGTCTTCATCATGAAAAATACCAGAAGCATAAAATAATTCCACTTTTCAGCGAAACTATACGAGATAAGAAAAACATTTTAGAGGGTGGATTGTTCATCTTGGAAATCTACAAATGTTCTCTTTATTATTCTCAAGTGACATGCATACTTTTTTTGGACGTGAAAAATTACATTAAGACAAAAAAATTTAGATATGGAGTTTTAGGAAACCGACAGCAGATACAACAAGATGTTTAATATCCAAATGGATTGCCGAAAAGATGTCTGCTAATTCATTATTGAGCAGTTTTTCATGTGATAGTTTAATTTTCATTACAAATTCTGATTTTGTCCAAATCTACTTTATATAGGAGCCGCATACTCGATTTTTCCATTAATTTCAACCACGTGAAGTTAATTTTTTTGTAGATAAACTTTATCCTGAAAATGATTTTAATATTAGGTTTGTTTTTTACTTTGAGTCAATGCCAATCACGAATGTTTATGGTCACAGAGTTTAACTACTCATAAAAAATCTACAACGCATTTTTATTATTAATTCTTGTTTACTCGTACAATCATGACAATACAATTAGGCACGTTTCAATAATGATGCATATCATGAATTTCGATAATATACCTTTATCAAAATAATAAAATTCCTCAAGGCAGCTGCGGATTGAGATAAATACAATATAAGAAACAAAAGTTTAAATAACCAAGGAAATTTATGAAGAACATATTTAGCTTGATCAAATAACTCAATATTTTTATTGTTGATGAAATTTCACTAGAAATGGATATCACAAATTCATGTATATTTTTTTATTGAAAAAATTAAGCAAGATGACTTCCTTCTTATAATTTTTTTTCTTTTTTACTGGCAATTTTTTTGGGTGTGAAATTCCACTATCTTCTTTGAAATTCGTGTCTACATCAAGCCACATGCGGTAAGTCTCATTTGCGGCAAGTCTTACCTACGTCAAGTCTCACATGGGGCAAGTCTCCCCTGTGGCGAGTCTCACCCGTAGCAAGTCTCCCTTGCGGCATCTTTCCTGAGCAGATTGAAAATTTTATAGCAAGCCTCGCGAACCAAATTGTCTACCTGCGGCATCTCTCTCCCTACAAATAGTAAAAAATTTGGCATCTCCCCTCTTAGAAAAATTTAAAGTGTCAAAGTACTGTTCATAGAAATGACGCAGGTTAAATACCTTCCCTCTTTCTCAAGTCTTGTAGAGGTCGGAGTGGCACTCCTGTGATTGGTCATGGGAATAATGTAGGTCACATACCTCGCTCTTTCCCAAGTCCCGGGGAGGGGATGGCGAGATACCCCTGTGACTGGTCATGGGAATAATTCAGATCAAATAGATAAAAATTATGAATCAAGTAAAGGAGAGATGCTGCACTTTTGCCACTTTAGAAGAGGAGAGATGCCGCAGGTAGACGATTCGGTTCGAGAGGCGTGCCACAAAATTGGCAACCTACTCGGGAGAGATGCTTCAAGGACGACGTGACACAACAGAAATATGATGCAGTAGAGAAATGCCGCAAGAGAGACTTGCCGCAAGTGAGACTTGCTGCAAAGAGACTTGCTTCAGGTGAGACATGCCGCAGGTGAGACATGCTGCACTAAGAATTGCCATCTGTGACTCGATATGGAACCGAAAATCCGTCTTTTCATTCAGAAAATTCTTCTCTTTTGATAACAGCTTCATCTAGTTTAGGTTAAAATTCGAAATTGCAAGTGTTTGGTAAGGAATTATTCCATTAAGGTTCAATGGAACTTATCGATTCAAATCTCAAGAATTTTGGTTGGAAGAGATTTTTTGTTTGAATCAAACTGTTTTATATCTGGAATATTTTTTTTTTCTCGTTTGAAATATCAACTGCACATTTTTCGTTGATAATTCATCTTTTCCAGTTAAAATTGTAACTTCTTTGTTAGAAATCAGTTTCTTTTGTTAAATATAACTAGTTTTGATGCAAAACTAAAATCCACTGCGTTTAAGTATCAATTTTTTATTTTTTATTGTTAATTCATCTTTTTTTTTGTTCGGAAACTCAAAAACTTGCTTGACCCTGAACTAATTTGTTTGGAAATTATTTTCTCCGTCGAAAATTCATCATTTAGGGTAAAACTGTAAGGTGGAAATTATTTTTTTTTTTTCAAAAAAAATATTTACTTATCGTACTCGTCGTCTTTTTAGGTAATAATTCAACAATTTGTTTAAAAAGTAAGCCTTTGTGATCAAAAATTATTCGGTGTCAGTTGAGGATTCCACTATTTTGTTGAACATTCGTCTCCTTTGATCCAATCTAATTGTTCTTAATTTACAATTAAAATCGTGCATTTAGGTTGAAAATTAATCTTTTTGATATGAAATTAATCTTTGTCGTCAGAAAGGGAACGGTTTGGTTGGGAAGAAATTGTTTCTAGTTAAGGACTCAGCCACTTTATTGAAAAATTCGTTCCTTCCTGGTGGATGAAACTTGATCAAAAATAGAACAGTTTTGTTAACAATATATTTTTCAAATTAGAAATGGAACTATTTTTCAGGACAATTAATTTATTTTGTTGAAAAAATTTTTTTTTAGTAGAATTATTAACCTCGGTTTAAAAAATGAACTGTCGCGGCTGAACATAGAATTACTTGGTTTAAAATCACATCATTTTGTTATAATTCTCTTCCCATGGATTTAATAATCTGTTTTAGCTAAACATTCAAGAATTAAAAAATTCAACAATTAGAGTTCATTCATTTCGGAAAAATAAATCATCTTATTTAAATATGGAACTGTTCGTTAGAAATTTATTTGGTTTAATCAACCAATAATCACTTTGTTGAGAATTTATTACTTTTGGGTGAATTTAGCTTGACTGAAAGTGAAACTCCCTTGTTGAAAATTCAACTATCTTGATGAATATTCATGTATTTTATAACAAACTTGTCTTTTTGGTGGAAAATAAATCTTTTTATGTAAAATTCATCGATTTGCATAAAAATTATTCACTTTCATTGAAATGTGCATACTTTTACTCAGAAATTCAGAGATTCAAAGCGTCTTGAATCGAAATTTATTACCTTATAAAAAAACATTCAACGCAATAAGTTATGCATTTTCTCTGGAGGGCAATTCACTTTTGTCCTCACACATCACATTTTTGTTGGATTTTCCTCTTAGTTGTAATATTTTTGAATTTTTTCATATTTTTAGAAAAATTTCTCTACGCAAGATCTTTAATGGGAAGAAAATTTGACACGCGCGAAGTGATTTCTCCACCTAATGAGTAATTTTCTTCTTTCCCGTACTATTTTTACATAGAATCCCTCTCCTTGTTCATTATGGAAGTGAAGGAGTTATTTTAGAGAAAAAATTTTTTTTTTCTATTTTTGCCGCCCTGAAAAGATCTAATTAGACCTTTTAGTCAGGGATACTCAGTATCCAGTCATCCTCTTCTGATTAGTTCAAATTGGAAGTACTTACAGAAAAAAGAGGCACAATTGAGTAAAAAAAGGTTTTAGAAAGAAAAAAATAATTATCAGGGTATAAAAAACTGGAATATTCATGTCAAAATTGAAGAAAAAGGAACGTCTCAATATCTCAAATTCATGAATCCTAATAAATTATATAAATATACTTGTAACCTTTCTAGATAAAACTATGCAGTAAAAGGAAAAATTTGGGATTAAGTACAAGTTCTCGCAAAAATTAGGGAAAGGTTGAATTTTACATCTACAAGGAAAAATTTTCAATTAAACAGTTAAATTTTAAACCAATAATATGATTTTACCTAAAAATGTTGAATTTTCAACAGAGGATGAATGTATCTTTTAAGATATTGTCAAGTTTCAAAACTAAAAATATAAATATTTAACAGGAAACGGTTCTATTTTCATGAAAAAGTTCATGCCTAACCAGAAAAGAGAATTATTATTCCGAAAGACAAATTTTGGAGAAAGTGTGTTCAATTTGCGATGAAAAAAGACTGCTCTGACCAAGCGGTTGTATTTACAATAAAATACATATTAATTTGCAAAGATATAGATAAACTTCTAACCAAATACTTTAATTTTCAACCCAAGAAGGTGAATTTTTTATCCAGAAGAATCATTTTCTAACAAAAGATGGATTTTTGATAAAATGTATGAATGTTCGACTAACTGGTTGAATTTGTATCTATGAAACATAATTTTTTAACCAAAAATGGAGCAGTTTAATTTTTTATTCTGAAGAATAAACATTAATCTTCATCAAACCAGTCGGAAGAGAAATTTAATAGTTATTTCAAACACAAAAGATTAGAACTTAAAATCAAAATCATTTGAATTTAACCAAAAATGCAAAATTCTCAACAAAACAGTGAAAATAAAGAAAGAACTGTATTTTAAACAGATAAGATAAAGCTCAAACCTGCAAGAAATCTTTGTAAACAAGTTTTTTTCAACAGAATAGTTCGATTAAATAACCAAAGAGAATCTTTGACCAAAAAAATCAATTTTTACGTGAGCAGATCAACGGAAAATATAAAAATTATTTCAACCCGAAATCCTTCTAAAAAGCATTATATTTCAGACCAAACAGTTTGATTTCGTTAAACTTGTTTAAAAAAACAAGAGAAGGGACAACAACTGAGTGTAATTTTCAATCAAGAAAAATTTTCCATTCAAGAAGGGGAAAAAATTCAGAAATAATTGTTGATATTTAAACTGAGATGGACGAACAAAATGGAAAAATTGTTTTCATCTAACCAGTTGAATTCCTTACCAAAATATTTGAAGTTTCAACCAACAGGATTTTTGTTTTGAAAAAAAGTAATACATGCAACCATCGTGTGTATCTCGGAAAAAAAATCTTGAAACAAAATTGTTGACTTTCCAAACAAAAAAAGACGAATTTTCTACACGGCACATGCATTTTTAACCCTGAATATGTATATTGTACACAAAAGCGAAGGTTCAACTTTGTAAAGTGATAAGGAGCAAATAATAAATGTTTAACAATAAATAAGTGAATTTTTCTAAAGTTCGAATTTTGCCTGATTGGCTGATCAAAAGAAATTCGATTTTAAAAAAATGAATCAATTTTCTAATCAAAGAGAGAATTTTCAACAAATTGCTAAAAATTTTCACCAAGAAGCTGAATCCTTCACCAAGAAACATGAATTTTCAGCAAAGAAATTAAATTTAATTCCAAAATTGAATTTTCAATCGAAACGATGAATTTTCGCCATAGGAAATCAGCTTTTGATCATAGGAAAGCGAAATTTGAACAAAATATTTGAATCTTCGACTAAAATGACAGATCTCCAAACGAAAAAGTGAAATTTCAACGGAGAGTATAACTTTTAGATAAAGAAATCGATTTCCTGCATGAATAGTTGTATTTTAGACAAAAGATAATAACTTCGGAGAAAATAATGAATCCCTAACTGAAGTTGATACATTTTTAGGTAAAAAAATTATTTTAAAATGAAGAACAAGTTATAAATTGAAAAAAATATATATTTCAATCGAAGAGATCAATTTTCAACTAAAATGATGGATGTTCAGCAAGAAAAGTGAATTTTTCAAAAAAAGAGTTCAAGTTTTAGAAAGTCAGTTGGATTTGCAACCAAAATTCTTAACTATTGTGTTAAAGTTCGTTTAGAAGCAAATCCAACCACCTGGCTAGAAGTGTGGCTTATTTCATTGAAAAAAAAAATTCAAGCATTACATTTTTATTTAAATATTCATCGTCTTCAGTTGAGGAACTAAATTTATCGTTCAAAATTATTTGTTTCTCTGAATTATTCTGCTTTAGATAATGATTCGCCTATCTCACTGAAAATTCATTTTTGTAAAATGCAGGAAGTCTCACTCATAGAAAGTCTCATCTGCGGCATGTCTTACCTGCGGCATCTCACCTCCTCTGAAGTGGCAAAAGTGCAGCATCCCTACCTAAATCGATTTACCATTTTTAGCTATTTGACTCACATTATTCCCACGACCAGCCACAGGGGTGCCTACCCGCCCCACCCTAAAGTTTTTCTAAGGTGAGAGATGCTGCACTTCTGACATCTTGGAGGGAAAGAGATGCCGCAGGTAGACAGTTCTGTTCGTTCTTGTTTAATTCGTCCTTTTGGCTTTTTATTCCACAATTTCCATGAATTAAATTTTTTTGGTGAGAAATGCAACTATCAGATACAAAGTTCAACTTTTTTCTGAACTCCAAGACTGAATGAGCTATAATTGATAATGAAAATCTATCAATCACCATTTTGTTCAATGTTATTCAACAGTAGTTAAAATTATTATTATTACTTACTCTTAGTTCTAATCTGTATTGAGGTATTTTCCCACCAGACCTAGCTGGTTTAATTAAATACAAATAATGGTAGTGAATTTTTTTTGGAGCACCTATAGATCAGAGTCTTTGACCTCTCCTGAGAAAGCCACATTGGTCACTGCGATTGAACAGGAAGCTCTTCTGAAAACCGCGTAGACTTTTTCGATCAACTTTTTGTGTCCCCTTTGAACCTTCCGGCAAAGGATATCTTTTCATCTTCTAAATTCGATTTATTACGATCGAAAACGCGACGATGTGGACTATAGACTCGAAATCTTGCTCTGGAGCGTGTCCTTGAACGCGATGAACTTTAATTGGAAGTCATTCAAAAGGATCAAGCCCATCGAGTTCAATGATTGATTAATAATGTGAAGTATATATTGAGTCACCGAAATAAGTCTTCCCCCGTCTACGACGTGAATTCAGGGTGTTACTATCCGGTATCAAGTAACGACACGTTCCAATTTTGGAATTTCTATGCCTGAAGTAAAAACTTCAGCAACGACAAAACAGTGCAAACTCGGAAAGATTATTGATTACTCGAATTACTCCAGATCACGAAATATTTTGAATGGCTTGTCACACCTGCATTGCCGGATCTATGTCAATGCACATGTAGCAAGTCTCACCTGCGTCAAGTCTCTCCTGCACCAAGTCTCATACTTGTCAAATCTTACCTTCAGCAAGTCTCACCAGCGTCAAGTCTCCTACGCCCAGTCTAATCTGTGGCAAGTCTCACCTTCAGCAAGTTCCATATGCGGCAAGTCATATTTACGGAAGGCCTTTCCTTAAGCAAATCTTGCCTGCAGCACTTGTAGCATTTTCCACATGCTGCAAGTCTTAAGTGTGGCACGTGTCGTTTGCGGCAAGACTCACCTACGGCGAGTCTCCTGCAACGAGTCTCATTTGCGGCAAGTCTTTTCTGAAGTAAGCCTCATATGCAGGAATTCTTATCTGCGGGAAGTCTCTACTGCAGCAAGTTTCATCTGCGGCAAGTCTCATCTGCAGAAAGTGACACTGATGGCAAATTTTGCATGCGGCAAGTTCTATCTGGAGCAAGTCTCACCTGCGGAAAGTCTCTCCTGCAGCAAGTCTCATGTGCGGCAAGTGTTACCTGTAGCATTTTCCACATGCTGCAAGTCTTGGGTGTAGCAAGTCTCCTATGCGGCAAGTCTCTGTCCTCTATCTCGCAAAGTCGCAAAACGGCAGCAAGTCTCCCTAACCTAATTTACATTCTTTAGTTTTTTGATTAACATCATTTCCATGACCAATCACAGGGGTGCTTCCCGCCCCTAAAGGACTTGAGAAAAAAGGAAGCTTGCCACAAAATTGCCAATATACCCGGGAGAGATGCCGCATGTGAGACTTGCCGCAGAAGAGACTCGCCACAGAAGAGACTTGCTGCAGGAGAGACTATCTGCAAGCAAGGCATGCCGCACGTGAGACTCGCTGCAAGCAAGATATGCCGCAGGTGAGACTCACATCAAGTGAAACTTACTCATATAAGAGGAGCAAGACTTGCTCCAAGTGAGACTTGTTGCATATAAGACTTGCTACATTCAGGACATGCAACATAAAAGACTTGCTGCAGGAGAGACCTGTTACATAGAAGACTTGCCGCAGATAATACTTACCGCAGATAAGACTTGTCGCATGTATGAAGTGCCAGAGAACAGACTTGCCGTAGATGATGATACTAGCTGCAGGTGAGACTTGCCGCAAAAAGTACTTGCCGCATGTGATACTTACTGTATATAAGATTCTCGACACATGAGACTTGTCGTAGGTGAGACTTGCTTCACGCGAGACCTATTGCAGAGGGAACTCACCTCATTTAGGACTTTCCGCCGAAGAGACTTGCTACAGGTAAGGCTTGCCACATATATGATATAACACAGAATAAACGTGCCATAGATGAGACTTTCTACATGGGAGACTTGTCGCATATATGACTTTCCACAAAAGATTTTTGCCACATATATGAATTTCCACAAAAGGGGCTTGCCGCAGATTAGACTTGCGGCAGATGAGACTTGCTGAAGGTGAGACTTGCCCTATACATGAATTGACACAGAATCGGCTGGCCACACGTAAGACATTCCACAGTTTATATTTGCCGTAGAAGAGACCTGCCGCAGAAGAGACTTGCTTCAGGTGAAACTTGACACATATATGATATTCCACAGAAGAAACTTGTCATAGATGAGACTTCCGCAGGTGAGACTTGCCGCAGTTTATACTTGTCGCAGAAGAAACCTGCCGCAGAAGAGACTTGCTTCAGGTGAAACTTGCCACATATATGATATTCCACAGAAGAGACTTGCCGTATATGGGACTTTCCACAGGTTAGACTTGCCGCAGGTTAGACTTGCCACATATATGACATGCCAAAAAAGAAAATTGCCATAGATAAGACTTCCGCAGGTGAGACTTGCCGCAGGTTAGACTTGCCGCAGAAGACACTTGCTGCAGGTGAGACTCGCCACATATATGATATGCCACAGAAGAGACTTGCCGCAGGTTAGACCTGCCGTAGAAAAGACTTGCCACATATATGATATGCCACAAAAGAGACTGACCACTGGTAAGACTTGACGCAGTGTATACTTGCCACAGAAGAGACTTGCTGCAGTTAAGACCTGCCACATATATGATATTCTACAGAATAGACTTGCTGTAGATGAGACTTTCCGCAGGTTTGACTTCCCGGAGAAGGGACTTGCTGCAAGTGAGACTTGCCACATATATGACATGCCACAGAAGAAACTTACCTTAGACGAGACTTTCCACAGGTGAGACTTGCCGCAGAAGAGACTTGCCACATATATGATATGCCACAGAAGAAAATTGCCGTAGATGAGACTTTCCGCAGGTGAGACTTGCCGCAGGTTAGACTTGTTGCAGGTGAGACTTGCCACATATATGATACGCCACAGAAGAGAGTTGCCACAGGTTAGACCTGCCGCAGGAAAGACTTGCCACATATATGATATGCCACAAAAGAGACTGACCACTGGTAAGACTTGACGCAGATCGTACTTGCCACAGAAAAGACTTTCTGCAGTTGAGACCTGCCACATATATGATATTCTACAGAATAGACTTGCTGTAGATGAGACTTTCCGCAGGTTTGACTTCTCGAAGAAGGGACTTGCTGCAAGTAAGACATGCCACATATATGACATGCCACGGAAGAAACTTACCTTAGACGAGACTTTCCACAGGTGAGACTTGCCACATATATGATATGCCACAGAAGGAACTTGCCGTAGATGAGACTTTCCGCAGGTGAGACTTGCCGCAGGTTAGACTTGCTGCAGGTGAGACTTGCCACACATATGATACGCCACAGAAGAGATTTGCCGTAGATGAGACTTTCCACAGGTGAGACTTACCGCAGGTTAGACTTGTTGCAGGTGGGACTTGCCACATATATGATACGACACAGAAGAGACTTGCCGTAGATGAGACTTTGCGCAGGTTAGACTTGCCGCAGATGAGACTTCCGCAGGCGAGACTTGCCGCAGTTTACACTTGCCGCAGTTTATACTTGCCGCAAAAGAGACCTGCCGCAGAAGAGACTTGCCACATATATGATATTCCACAGGAAAGACTTGCCGTATATAAGACTTTCCCCAGGTGAGATTTGCCGCAGGTTAGACTTGCCACATATATGACATGCCAAAGAAGAAACTGGACGTAGATAAGACTTCCGCAGGTGAGACTTGACACAGGTTAGACTTGCCGCAGAAGAAACTTGCTTCAGGTGAGACTTGCCACATATGTGATATGCCGCAGAAGAGACTTCCCGCAGTTGAGACTTGCCACAGGTTAGACCTGCCGCAGGAAGGACTTGCCACATATATGATATGCCACAAAAGAGACTGGCCACTGGTAAGACTTGCCGCAGTTTATACTTGCCACAGAAGAGAATTGCTGCAGGTGAGACCTGCCACATATATGATATTCTACAGAAGAGACTTGATGTAGATAAGACTTTCCGCAGGTTTGACTTGCCGCAGAAGGGACTTGCTGCAGGTGAGACTTGCCATATATATGCTATGTCACAGAAGAAACTTACCGTAGACGAGACTTTCCACAGGTGAGACTTGCCGCAGAAGAGACTTGCCACATATTTGATATTCTACAGAAGAGACTTGCCGTAGATGAGACTTTCCGCAGGTGAGACTTGCCGCAGGTTAGACTTGCTGCAGGTGAGACTTGCCACATATATGATACGCTACAGGAGAGACTTGCCGTAGATGAGACTTTTCGCAGGTGAGACTTGCCGCAGGTTAGACTTGTCGCAAACGAGACTTGCTGCAGGTGAGACTTGTCACATATTTGATATGCCAAAGAAGAAACTTACCGAAGGTGAGACTTTCCGCAGGTGAGACTTGACGCAGGTTAGACCGGCTGCATAAAGGACTTGCCACATATATGAGAGACTTGCCATGGGAGAGACTCTACAGGAGACTTGCCACATATATAATATTCCACAGAAGAGACTTGCTGTAGATGAGACTTGCCGTAGGTGAGACTTTCTGCAGGTGAGACTTGCCACACATATGATATTACACAGAAGAGACTTGCCGTAGATGAGACTTTCCGCAGATGAGCTTTGTAGCCTTGACCATCAGTACGCAGATTCCGCGGCGGCAGCCCTTTCCTCCGATCTTTTCTGCAATGTGACGGACGGCTGCTGGCTTGATTAAACGATGAATAATGTGCCACTTGACGGGTTAATAAATATACCGCGTACACGCTACAAAAATATAAGACAAGACAGCGAATGAGTTAAGCTCACATGGGGTTAAAACGTCCGCCTCCTTCTTCTGCTTCTTTTTCTTTTTCTTCTTTCTCTTCCTTCTCCAAATGCAGGACAAGCAAAATACCAACAGATCAACAATGTTTCCGAGACCGCAAACAAAAAGTCTGAGTCTCCAGCTTTTTTTGTTAGAAGCTTATATTCTTTCCAAGGACCTAACCATTTTTTCTTTATTCTTGAAAATAGAACGTCCGTTGAGATTAGACAAGAATGATTTTTGAAATTTTAGACCACCTCACTATTTTAAAGATGTGTAAAATGGTTTTATACCCCTTCCCGTCTCTTTTTAGGCCAGATTTAATTTTTCCTAATATCTCAACTATTTTTACTGTGAAAGGGATTTTAGAAGCTGTCAAGGGAAATCAGTAGGAATGGATTTGTAAATAAACTGCAAGATTTTGGTTTCGAATTACAACACGAAGTCAATTGCAGGGACTAAAAACAATTTCCAATTCAATAATTTTCACCATCGTCGTTCTACTATCATACACTACCATCGGAAATTATGAGATCGATTGTCGTAAGCACTATCGAAAATGACTGCTGGATTTGAGCCACGATAACTCAGCGAAAAAAAAAATGAAAGAGTATTTAAAAAAAAAAGTTGGGAAGCCTATAAAATTCCACGTCTAGTGATGTCAAATAGATTCTGTTTTTCTTTGTGCTCAAGAGAATACAGCACGTGATTAGTTTTGAAAAAGAATGCTTAAAAATGTTCAATCGTATCTGAGTCTGATTGTGAGTTGAGTTTTAGTCGCCGATCACTGTTTTCGACCAGTCTGCTGCTCGCCCCCTTCGTTGAGCCAGGACCGAATAGGCCACGCACAGAGGTGGTGCTTGATTGGGGCTCTCTTATACTTTTGATTCTGCTCATCAGTAATTTTTATTTACAACTATTGTACATCTTTGAAATTATTCATTGTTTTTAAGTTATTTACAATTATTTCAATTCAGAATTAATAATAAAAATGTAGACATATTGTAGTTCGAATAATTTAATAATCTTTGGGGAAGTTGTATTGTCCCTCGATTTAAAAATTCGTAAAGAAAATTTGTTGCTCGTTGTTTTTGTATTCAATTAAACCTGACCTTATAGCCAACAACTAAGAACAAATTTTCTTTACGAATTTTATAATAATATATAATAATAATTTCATTATTATTCACTTTTAATAGTTTTGAGAGTTTCCATACAAATAATTTGTTTATAAATTAGATGCTGAATTCATTTGAAAACAGTTTACTCTTGTAACAATATATGTACATTTTCAATAATATTCTAGCTGATAGAAATTTTAAGAAATAAAAAAACTGTTCATAATTTTTTTATTCTCGTATATGGCTCAACGAAGGAGGCGAGCAGCAGACCGGCCGAAACCCGTGATCGTCGACTAAAACTCAACTCAGATACGATTGAACATTTTTAATCGTATCTCGGGAAGCGATGGAGATTTTTCAAGTTTCTTTGGCTAACATCAAAGATGAAATTTCAGGCTCTAAGTTTCATAAATTTCAGATTTTCGCAACAATTTTCCCAGGTCATGAAAAAAGTTGAAGTCGAGGTACAAAATTTTACAAAATCTAGAATTTTTTTTCAAAACTTACCACGTGCTGTATTCTCTTCAGCACATAAAAACAAAATCTGCTTGACATTGCAAGACGTGCAATTTTATAGGCTTTCCAACTGTTTTTTTTTTAAATGGTCTATCTTTTTTTTCCGCTGAGTTATCGTGGTTCAAAGTCGGAACTGATTTTTGATAGTGCTTCCGTCAATCAATCTCATAATTTTCGACGGTAGTGTACTTCAACTGATGAGTGTCTTTCTCTAAGTAGAAAGTCCCGAATAATTTTTAAAAATTCAGAAAAAAAACGCATTTATACCCCTTCTTTATAAGAAAATTTCTATAATCAATGATGAATTGCCTACGCAATTTCTTGAAACATCTGATAATCAGTCTAAAGTAATATTTTATGTACTCTACACAACTTGTATTGAAAAGAAAAGTAAAGAAAAAACATTAGCGCTAAAAACTTGCAAAACTCTTTTTTCAGCTGATGAGGTTATAAAAACATTGATTATAGTAACAATCATTTGTTCTACATCACTAACTGACCAACAATCCTCGAAAGCAGCACATCGAGGCTACGTCTTTCTTGGCTCATCCGAGTCTCCATTTTGTAAGAACAATGCAATTGTAAGCATTCCATTTTCGCTAGGGCCATCTCAGGTGCATCTCTAGTTACATCTCAGATGAACATTAATCGAAACAACACAACCTAAAAAAAATAAGAACTCGATCAGGTCAAAAAGAACTGCCTGACACCTTTTGAACCGTTTCTTAGATCCTGAAACATTACTCACCATTTTTGAATTATAGAGCTGCCAAGTATAAACTATGTAATTAATCATGTGACAGACTGACACAAGCTCTTAAGTGACTGTATGGCAGCCCTGTAATAATTCTTCCTCTCCGTAAATTTGAAGGAATCATGCTTATTTTTCATGAAGGAATTCGGTAAATTCACATGTATATAGACTATAATAAAAATACGTTGTGCACTTTATTTTTCACGAGCATTGAATAGCGTGATATCCAATGGGCGGCATTGGTCTTTCCTCTGCAGATCATAAACAATTACAAGCCTTGTTCCAGGCTCGTTGAAATCTCAATAGGCATTAACGGTCGTCGTCAATTTGCTTTTATCAATTGTCTCCTCTCGAGCAAAGCAGGCAGGCAGCCGGTCTTTGGCCTGGCGCAGCCGTTAATCTGCAAACTTTCCAACACGAATTCATCCTCGTGCAATGCACTTTATTATTTAACTTGGCCCAAGCAGTACATCACAAGAAATCTTACTGGATTCAATCAAATCCTACTCATGGACTTAGGAAATGTCAGTGACTCAGTGGTCAAATGAGCAACAAGGGCGGAGCATTGTGCTAATCTCAGAAACACTTGCTTTGCACATTATTCCTCGTCAAGAATTAATCTCGGGTCTTTTCGCCCAGTGTTGTATCACCAGTTGCGGACTAAGTTAAATGCCTGATGAGGTCGAGATGTTGAGAATTTGTTGATTTTTAAAATGAAGTTCGAAATTCGTTTCGGAGATTTGTTGGGCTGGCACAATATGAACTGTTACTCCATAGGGTTTTAGACGCAACTTTACTGATGGTCAAGGAAATGTCTTGCAATGCAACAGGAGATCAATAAAACCGCTTTTTGAGCTGGTGCCAGTACCTTACTAACTCCTAGACGTTCGAAATGTTCAGTGCATTTTGCATGTTCATTACCTGTAGCCGATATCACGATAGGATGTATGGATGCATGTTCCACATTGATCCGTATCGTCTTTAATTCATGCCTAAGTTCTCTGTACTAATGAATCTTGGACATATAGGATGCCTGCAAATTTCCTCCAAGTGGGCAAACAATGCCGATGATAGAAACTTTCCCGCTACCTTTTCATTAACAGCGATGTCTGGTCGATTGGATCGGATATAATTATCCGTCTGGATAGCAACATCCCAATATAGAATGTAATCTCCGTTCTCCAAAACACGAACTGGAGTGTATCTGTAGGAAGGCATCTAGTCTGTTAAGAGTCTACTCTCTCTGATCACACGATCGGCACCTGTCAACCACGTCTTGATGTAGTACATGCTTGCGATGATTTCTGGTGCCGGCGACCCTGTCCTGAATCCCTATCACGAATCCTTCCGTTACTGGACACAGGACGCACTTTTTCAGCCAAATATTAGATGCCTCTTCATCCACTCCATATTGATCTAAGGATTTTGGGTGCTCGCTGTGGATAGCTTTTTGTCTCCATTGCGTTTCCAATTCCTCTCTGGTCTCTGCCCTGATATTTAAGGCTTCCGCGAATCTGAAGGCGTGTGATCGATATCTGTTTTACAGATGGTATTGTAGAGTGCAACATCTCGTTTGCTGATAAAGTAATCTCGCAACTGTGTAACTTGCGATACTCAGAGCTGCTTCCCGAGTCAAAACTTTGGTCCTATTTTGGACCTGCCATATAGGACTTAATAAGGTTTAAGAAGGGCCTATACGGGGCTTATTTGTATACGATTGAGGTCCTACTTTGGTCCTCCCAAGTCCTGCATATTTCCGCTTTCAGCACTTTTAGGTCTAAAACAGGACTAGAGGCGAGAACCTGCTTTGGACCTGCCAGGTCCTGCCTGAATATTAGGTTTTGGTCCTATTTTGAACCTGCATTTGTACGACTTAAGTAGGCTTGAGGTGGATCTCTACAGGAATTAAAAATAACGCTTTATTTTATTCAACAAAGGATGTACAAGTTCTTATCCTATCATTTTTTGTTCTTCAGAGGTCCATCAGATACCTTCTGTCAATCTCTGTATTCCCAAATCTGATTTTATTCTTGTTTTTCATTTTGAACCCACAGTCGTTTGTAGATTTGTCTGGCATCTTATACGGTCATTTTTATGAGAAAACAAAAAGTATATCAGTATGCTAATATGAATTACAATATATTTAAAACTTATAAGCGTACTTCTTGACGCGAATTTCAAACATTGGAATTTTAAAAACACAATTAATTATTTTAAGTATTTGAAACAATGTTCAAACTCGTGCAAAAAATACGCTTATAGGTTATGTCAAAAATTTGAGTAAGTTTTATTAGCGTGGCGTCACGTAGTGTTGGCTGCTCTGGACTCTGTAAAATAAAGCGCAATAAAACTGTTTTATTCGGCTCTTTGATGAGAATAAGATACTTACCACTCATAGCAAGAAATTTTGCTTCACGGAGAACTTTCTGACGACTTTGATGATCCACCCGTGTGAGCTTCGTAGTGCTGTTAATGCTCAGTGCAAATTGGATGAATTTGATAATTCAATAAGGTCCTTGTTGGCACTATTGAACCACCAAATTAGTGCCTACTTTCTTCTCCCTTATCCCATGGTATTTTTTTGAAACAAATAATTCTCCACTGAAGCACAAAATTCGAGGCTGCGACGTAAATCAGTAAACACGAAGTAACAGCCATATTAGTTTCACACCACTGACTGGCTCTGACGTCAGTGACTGCCTATTGGTTCTCAAAAACTAATAGAAGCTCCGAAATATTCTATGTAATGGAAATATACTTTGGAGTACCTGCGCAAGACCAAAGCAGGCTTTGAAAATGTACGTGCAAACGCGAAGGGCTTAGAGGGTTAAAGCAGGACTTAAAATAAAATAAGCAGGACGTAGCAAGGCCAAAGTAGGACGTTGAAAATATTCAGTTCCGTTGCGGGGTTCATACAGGTTTAAATTAGGTTTTAAGGAGGACGTAGAAGGTCCAAAGTAGGACGAGAAGGGCCTAGCAGGACCAAAACAGGTCTTAATTAGGTCTAGCAGGTTCAAAATAGGACCAGAATTTCGACTCGGGCTATAAGGCCACTACCCCTTATATGCCGTGGCAAAACTATCCTTCCATTCGCTGACTTACTGTGATGCATCCGGCGTTAAGTCATTTCAACACGAATATGTTCTGTTTATCCTATCAAGGTCGGTGTTTGACCATTTTTTTAGCCCAAAAGAGTACGTTAGAACAGGAATAGCATAGGTTTTGATAGCCCTGATTTTGTTGGAAGAGTTGAGAGAACTCTCAAGAACCAATCTAAGCCTTGCAGTGAAAGCAGTCATGGGGTTCTTCTCAAATATCGTATGCTGCATACTCTTGAACTCCACAATTACCAGATATTCATAAGACTCACCCTCAACCATTGCCTCTTCAAAGTTCCAATTCTCGTTCCGAAATTCTTCGGTTTCCAATTCTGCTCAATTATAATGCACTGTTCTGCATTTATCTAGTCCAACCTCCATGCGGAGGTCATTTGAAAACTATCTAGTGACATCGATCACTTGGTGCAGTTTTTGATTTGAACTAGCGTACCACTTGAGGTCATCCATTTACAAAAAGTGGGTCAGTATATGACCATGCTCATCATCATGCTTCCTGAATCCATGAGACATGCTAGTTAGAGTTGGGCTCAATGGATTCATCGCTAAACAGAACCATAATGCACTGAAGGAGTCCCCTTAGAAGATACCCGTCGTAATGCGAATCTGTCTAGTTGTCCTTGGTTGTCTATGATCAAAGTACTTGATTCTTGTTTCCCAAAGCATCATTGCACAAGCAAGGAGGTCGATGATGCGTGAACAGATCTTAAAGATTTTCGAAAATTGAACGAAATAGTCATGTGTTACCAAAGGAAACGCTTGCTCGTGTTCAATAAAAGCCACGTGCAAGTTTCTTTGATGGTTCCTAGTTTGCGTCATGACCACAGCGTCAATGGTAACTAGATCTTTGCAGCCCCGCGAGTTTTTGTAACATCCTTTTTGTTCTTCGTTTAGGATGTTATTCTCATCACAATGATGGCAAACCTTATCTGCAACGAACGTTGTGAGGCACTTATAAATCGTTGGGAGGCAGGCGATTGGTTGAAATTCAGATAGATTTCGAGCGTCTGGTTTTTTAGGCAACATGTACGTGCTTCCTCCAAGCATAAAGGTTAGCATTAGATCAGGGTGTTCAATGATTTTCTGAAAACTTCTCGCCAATCCAGTGTACACACTTGTAAGGTACTTGTACTAGAAGTTTTGCACCATCTCCGGACCTGGAGCATTCAAATAACTGGATCTTTCCAAAACGAGGAAAAGTCCGAGTCTGTGATGATTGTAGGCTCTATCATAGGGTTCTTGCCTGCCCATTCCTCCTTTAGTTGGAACCACGCAGCGTCTTAATTGCTGGTGGTTTGTTTCTGCAAACACCAGACCAGTAGTCGGCCATGTCTTCCAATTGAGGAACTTCAGTATTCGGCTGCATATTCTGCTCCTTATTTAGTTCGCTATAGAACCTCCTTTCATCTTCCTGGAAGGTTCGATTTTGCTGCCTTCTTGCACTAATATTGCAGGTGTCATTGTCTAGATGTTCCAAGGGTAAATGATATTATTAACATGGAGCATCAGCTTTCTGGCTCTATTTCCTTTCTTATAATGGGTCAGTCGACCCAATTTGCTCCTTACTTTGTTGATATCCATATCCAACCTTATTTTGCATGGGGAATCTTGTTTCTGTTTTGGGGAAAAGACTGCCCCTGTAGGCCTAGTCCTACGACCTAATATTCTAGCAACTGCCACAGCCGCAATATATACAAGAGTTTGCACCTGCAACACTAATAATTCTGCATTCAAGGGCAAAGGCAAAACCTTGTTGTTGAGGTGTCCTATCAGTGCATGCAGGTCATTAGTGATCAACATTTTCAACAAATAATGCCTTTTCGTTGATTCTACATTCCTTAACTCCAATAAGGCTTGACCGAAATTCCTTTCGAGGTGCTGCAGTTTTTCAGGGATTCCGCTGTTCAAATCAATCGACGTTGATGTCCGGATGTAGTTCTAGTGGATCCAGCCTTCGTTCTCCACTATCCCTAGTACCTCTGCCTTCAGCTTCGATAAAGTCTTCATTATCCACATCTTCTATGGGTATTTTATTATTTGGAGGCTGCTGTTCTGCCTCCATTCTGATAGTGACTATTTCAACTTCCGACAGCAATCTCTTAACAGATATTCGGCGTTTTTGGTCTGCTAGATTCTGTTCCTTTATCCTTGTTAGTCCAGGCGCCCTATAAAAATACGGCCTTTTTTGGTAAAATTGATACCTGAAAAAAACGACGCAGTTTTGTAGTGTTGGCGAAAAGAAACAAAGTCTATATGTTTCAGTCAGACGCCGAGGACTTCTGCTATCTTCAAACAATGATTGAAGGTAGAGAAAACAGATTTTTTGTTTATTGCAAGGAACCTATTCACCTTCCAAGAAAAAGTTCAATTCAAGAATATAGATCTCAAAAGACCACGAGAGTAAGAGATTTTGCGGAATTTTTACTGTATTTTCAAGGTGATCTCAAAAATTTTTAGAGAATTTGAATAGTTTTTGAAGAGATTCCAAAGGATCTCTATGGATTCAGGAGATTTCGACGGGATTTCAGAATAATTTTCAAATCTTTAAGGGATTTCAAGGAATTTGACCAGTATTAATGAAATTTGTATAAATACTCACGCATTTCCATTATATCTTGAGGGATTTCTACAATTGTAGCAGATTTTGGAAAAATATAATATGATCTAAAACAAATTTCTTCATTTTTGAAAAATTTCATCGAATTTCCATGGAATCTCAGAATATTGAAGAAATTTCCATGGGATTTCAAAAAAATTGTAAGGTTCCTATAAGTTTTCACGGAATTTTTATTGCATTTTTAAGACGATCTCAAAAAATATTTGAGCGGATTAGAATGGTTTTTGATTTATTTTGGATTTGATGAATTCAATGCATGTTTAGGATTTTCTACAATTTTACCAGATTTGAAGAAATTTCAATTTATTCCAAACCATTTTCATGAATTTCGAAAAATTTCAACAAGTTTTCGAGGAAATTCCAAATATTCCAAAATATTTCAAGTAGCTTTCTGTCATTTGAGAAAATTTAAAAGAATTTGAACAGTTTTTCAAATAAAATAAATAGATTTCGAAGGATTCTCACGGGTTTTGAAGGATTAATAAGAAACCCACAATTTTCTATGAATTCAACGGCATTCCGAACGATTTTCATAGATTTCGGGAAGTGTCAGGGAACTTTTACGGAATTTCGAAAGGATTTCCAGATATTTCCATATTTCAGAGAAACTTTGTGGAATTATAACAGATCTGACGGTTTTTCAAAGGATTTATTACAAATCTTGAAATTTAGAGGGATTCCAAGTGTGTCCGGAGAATCTTCGTGGATTTTCGATGATTCCAAGAGATTCCGGTAGATCTTTATGGATTTCAGGGAATGTTCACGAGATTCCAAAAGACTTTCAAAAACTTCAAGGGATTTCACGGTATTTGAACAGTGTTGAAGAGATTCCTAGAAATACGCAAGGATTCCTATTAGATCTTGAGGGATTTCAACAATTTTACCATATTTGGGGAAAATTTCAAATGATTCAAGACCAATTTTTTTCCTGGTTTTCAGAAGATTTCAATGAAAATTCATGGAAACTCAGAATATAAAAGAAATGTCCATGGAATTTCAAAGAATTTGGAAGGTTTCATACAGATTTTACGGAAATTTTACTGTTTTTTCAAGACGATCTCAAATACTTTCAGAGGTCTAGAATGGTTTTTGATTGACTTTTAATGATTTCCATGGTTTCCTACAATTTTAGCAAATTTCAAGAAATTTCATTTGATTTCAAACAATTTTCGCGAATTTCGAAAGAATTCAACAATGTTTTAAGGAAATCTAAAATATTCCAAAATATTTGGAGTAACTTTAATGGGATTTTAGAGAATCCGAAAGAATTTTAACCGTTCTCTAATACAGCAATATATTTCTAAGGATTCTCACGGATTTTTAAGGATTACTAAGATATCAACAATTTTCAAGGAATTCCACGGTATTCCAAACAATTCTCATGGATTTCAAAAAGTGCCGGAGAAATTTTACGGGATTTCAAGATATCTGCATCTTTTGGATAATCTTTGTGAAAATTTAATAGATTTCACAGTATTTCAAAGGATTCACCCAAATTTTACCAGATTTCAAGAAATTTCAAGAAATTTAGAGTCATCCGAGACAATTTCCCTAATCGATTATGAAAGATTTCAACAAATTCCCATAGAAATTCAAAGTATTTCGAAATATTCGAAGTAACTTTCATGAGATTTTGAGGAATTCAAAAGGATTTCAACGAATTTTCAGAGAATTCGATAGATTTTTGAGGATTTATTAAAAATCTTGGAATGTCATGGGATTTCAAGAGTGTTCGAAGGATTTCCATGGATTTAAGATGATTGCAATATATCGCGAAAGATTTCACGGATTTCCACGGAATTCGAACAATGATAAAGAATTTATTAGAAATACTAGATCAAATATTAGATCTTGAAGGATTTCAACAATTTGATCAGATCCTGGAAAAACTTCAAGTGATTCCAAACAAATTTCTTGATTTTTAGCAGATTTCAACGGATTTCAATCAAATTTCGGAATATTGAGGAAATTCCATGGAATTTAAAAAAACATTGGAAGGTTTCTAACAGATTTTACAGAATTTTTAGTGACTGACTAGTGATTCGGTGATTTCGATATATTTCTAGGATTTGCTCCAACTTTACCAGATTTGAAAAAATTTTAATTGATTCCAAAAAAGTTTCATAGATTCCGAAAGATTTCAACAAGTTTCGAAGGAAATTCCAAATATTTGAAGTGACTTCAACGGCATTTTGAAGAATTCAAAAGAAATTCAACTGGTTTTAATAAAATCAAAGATTTTGGAGGATTTTTACGGATTTTGAAGGGTTGTAAAATATCAACAATTTTCTAGGAATTCAACGGTATTCCGAACGATTCTTATTGTTGTTGAATTTTCAAATATTTCACAGTATTTCAAAGGTTTTACCAGATTTCAAGAAACTTGAAGTCCTCCCAAACATTTCCCCTATTGAGTTTTAAGGTATTTCAACAAATTCCCATAAAATTTCTAAGTATTCCAAAATATTTGAAGTAATTTCTATGAGAATTTCAAGATTTCATAGGATTTTAACGAATTTTCGAAGAATTCGATAGATTTTAAAGGATTTATTATAAATCTCGAAATGTCAAGGGATTTCCAGAGTGTCCGAAGGATTTTCATGGATTTCAGTGAATTCCTACGGGATTCGGACAGTGACGGAGGAATTGGTAGAAATACCCAAGGATTTCCAAAAGACCTCAAGAATTTTCTACGATTTCACCAGATCTCAACGAATTTCCGAATAACTCCCATGAATTTTATCAGATTTAAGGGAATTCACGGGACATTAGAGAAAATGTTGGAAAAATTTTCAGAATCGAAAATCATGACAACTAAATGTGCAGTTTAAAGAGCAGTTAGTGGCAGGATCTCAGAAGTACTTAAAATATCATTAGGAGTTTCGGAGGTCCTTTGTAGCACTCACTGAGAGAGCAGGTTGATCCTAAAACAATAAACTTTTCTTTAATGATGGCGCCAATTTCAAGAAAGAAGACAATTATTATCTAGAAAATGAAATTTTTAGGTATTTGTTATTTTTCTTCCGAAATGGACGAAAATTCGTCTCTTGCAGCGAACTTAAATGTCAAGACAATTATTTAGATGAATGATATATTTGCAAAAGTTTTTTTTTAATGAGGCAAAATTCTCTGTGGGGTAAGCGTAAGTCGTCAAAAGTCATAATTGGTTGAGTTGAATTCACGGGAAGACACCAGTCTTCCGCCAACATGCCAACCAACATGCCCCCACTTCTCTGTTTTCTTACGATCCGGAGGGGAAATGGCGGTGGAACTAATCCAACGGACGGCGCCACAAAAAGTGAGGCTGACTTTTCTGTTAGTAGACATTGCAGAGTTTATAAAAATTTATAAAAGCCGATTAGTTTTGGAGAAATTCAAAAATCGGATGTGAAAAAAAATGAAAGGAATGAAAACGATATCTTTTTAAATAGTTGAATCCTCTACCAACTAGATGAGTCTCAAAACGAAATAATTGAATTTTTAAATAGAAAATTAATTTTTTTATTTAAAATAGACTCGTAAAAATGTTCAGCATTTAAAATTAACTCTAACAAACAAAAAAACTTTAGCCAGTTGATTTTCAATTTATGATTGAAAAATTTCATTGATAAGTGGAACAATTTAATTCACAGATAAACCGTTATTTGGTAGATTTACATTTTTTATTTTCTTGTCATTTTCTATTTTTTGCACAATCAATTCACAGAGTTAATAATAACATCAAGATTGCTTCTTCTCTCTTAGAATTTCAGATATCTAAGATGCAAACTCAATGTGCCAAATTAATAAATGCGGAAATTCGGACTGATAAATTTGAATTGTTATCATGTATTCCTTTTATCCCTCCAAATATACATGATATTGACTTTGTTCAACATCCTCAAGCCTCCAAAATTGGGATACTGTTCCATAACGAAATGCTTTACATTTGAGACCAAAAAAAGTTAAATGCAGCGAGAAAAAAGCTCGCAAGATTAGGCAGAAAATAAATTATACAACTGTATAAATGCATACATTAT
>WSXT02105202.1:0-14706 GCA_011762715.2 Neuroterus valhalla
GAAGAATTAAAAAATCTTATCTGGCAACACTGTCCTCCTTCACTCTCACTAAGCGTGCATACATGCTATCAGGCAGTCAGCGTGCACACATCTGTCACGACAATACCTGAGTTTCCTCTCAGTGCTACCAACTCCCACTTTTCTTCCCCAAGGCAGCGTTACCGCTAAAAAAATTATCATCTAGGGTCCCCAAATCATCCCGCTAGGATTTCTTCATGTCGGTGTATCCGAACTGAACCGACAAGAAGGGATTATAGTGGGATAATATGGGGACCCTAGAGGATAATTTCTCTAGCCTTTTGAGATGCATTTTCATTTGTGTATAAAAAATCAGTTCAGAAAATTTGATTTGCAGTTTAAAACAATAAGTGAACAATGCAAAAATGTATTTATCGATAACAAAGTATTACTGATGGAATTCTCATCATATACAGTCAAAAAACACCTCTACTGTCAAAACTGATTTTTCTCAAAATAACATATATTCAACTGAATCATGTAAGTTTCAGTGAATAATGATATTAGGTCTACTTTAATTGACGAAAAAAAACTTCGAGTTATTATATACCAGTTTAATATGAAATATTCAATATCTGAAAAAGTATAACCTCAAAGTTAGGTTGAATTTGATATTTCAGTTCTGATCGTCGCTTAGTCGTATTTTCACCATGTTTAATCACTGTCGAGCGGGAGATTTGACGCCGAGGATCGGTGTAGGCATTCGATGCTATCGAATGCCTACATCTAAACTTGTCTGTCAATAATCGACTGCGCTCAGGAGTTATGGTTTTCTGCAGTTTTCCTTTCCTCTGACCAAATGTTCAGGAAAATGCGAGGGTTTTAAATTAAAAAGTTTGGCTGCAGACGGTAGGGGTTCAAGAGATTGAAAATCCCACAGGATTGAGTACGTCAGGTATTGCTTGAAGGCTTATTATGAGAGTTGAGGTTATGGGGGATTCCGGGAAGGGATTTGAGTTGAAGGGTTGAATGTCTGACGATCTCCTGTGGGAGGGGGGGATTAGATATGTAAAAACCCGAAAAAGATATATAAGATAGATCTCTATCTTATATTTATATAAATTTAAAACTTTCCTCTCTAACGATCAGTATATTTAAATATGCTTAAAAACATTTTTGTAACTATTTTTTCTTATGTATTTATTTTTAAAGGAAGAGGAACATAAATTCAAATTGAAAAGCGCGCTCTAATAAGGACTTCCTTATTCCGGTTGGCCCTACCAATCAGAAACGATCCCCACATGCCCCAACTCCCCCAACTCTCCCTAGAGGAACTTTAACTAGCGCAATCTAGATTTCAGATCCCAATAACCAATCAGAGAGTATTGGAGAGAGTGGGAGCTGAGCGTATACGCGACAGTAGCGCACCTAAAGTCTTAGCCGAAGAACGATTCTGACAAATTCGACTACTAAGTCCGATTTACATATACTTCTGTGTATGGTTAACGGTTTGCGTGGATCTTAGCAGCTCATCAATCGATGGAAGTGTGAAGAATGTCATTTTATAAATTGTAGCGCGGACTTGAAACAATAATGCCAACATATCAATAATAATAATAAATTTTTATTCAGTTGAAAACCAAGGAACAAAATGTACAAAAAAATATTTAAGGTAGATCCAAAAAACAACTCAAAGGGCAAGGTACAGCTCACAGCTACTTTACAACCTAACCTTTACAACCCCCAATAACTAATAATCCTGTAAACTTAGTATAACAACAAGTTGTCAATAGTAAAAACATGCCATTTATCAGCACCATCATGCACATATACTAATGTAGAAGTAATTCAAATAAGGAGATCCTGGTACGTATTAAAATTTGGTTTCAACTCTCTAGAGAAATAAAAAGCCATGAACAAAAGAGCCAAAAAGGCGCTTCAGAAAGAGAAGATATCAACTTTTCAGACGAAAACAGGTTAAACATCAACTATTTATTCTTGCATGTGAGCATATCTATATGTCTAGAAGCTTTGATTTTGGATTGAGAAATTGAATGATACAGTGTAAAGAGGCATAACAGGTGAATTAATACTATATTAGCTGAACGTTCTTTTCAATTACTTTTTTCGTACTTGGACAGATAAAGAATATTGAGTTGTTCCAAAATTGATCATCCAGACGTCGTTGCGACGTGGTTAAAAAAAATGATAATGTGACAAAATATTCCTAAATGTTCTCTGAGTCGAATTTTATTATTCATACGGCTTAATACTTGATTTCTTTTGTATGAAAATGCTCAGATTGGAAATAAATTAGTCAATTTTATATTAGAATCAATTGAATTATGAAAACTAACTGCATGTATATTGTTATTTCGTTTTGTATTGACCAGAAAAGATTTTAAATTCACGTAATTTTCAATGTAGTTTCCAATAAAAAGCAGATGACGTCCCATCATCTCATCTTCCGTAAAGAGTTTAATTTCATAATTTTTATTCCGTAATGATGGAGGAATATCAAATGGAAAACCGAAAAATTGAAAATTTGTATTATTATTATTAATTACTTTCGGATATTTTGAAAATTAAATTAAAATTCCTGAAACTCAATATTTCTATTCTAGTTGAAGAAATGTTCCGGAGATATTATTTCTGCATGGACTCTCATATCCCCTCCCTCCTTTTTCTCAACTACGTCATCAGCTGCTCTTTGCCTGTCACGATTTGATAAACATACAAACATTCCACGAGGAAGCCGAAAGATTAAAGCATGCAATATCCGAACATTTATTAGAAAGTAATTCATTGTATTATGGTGACTGAGATCAGGGAGTGAATTGTGACAATATTCGATGTAATAGTCCTAATTAACAACGAAGACAAACGTACACAATTTTATATGCTAAGTTTTAGGTAATTTATGAGACAAATGTTTTATTTATGTAATTACATTTATGTTCAATTTTGTTGAGTGCATTTGCATTTGCAGTGCAACAGTTTTCTTCATATTTTATGAAAGCGAAAATTCTATTTTTGATGCTAAACCTTTCTATTCATTATCCCCTCATTCCATCATGCCAAAGAATAAAAGAAAGTGAACTAATTTAGATTTTGGAAAATTCCTGACATTTCAAGTTCGCGGTTATGGGGGCTATAGTTCTTTGGCTGAGGCAAGAGGCAGCGCTGAAAATCGCGTACGCAAAAATACATTGGGCTCTTAAGGTGCTTCATCAGCGATAGGCTTTTTTCGCCGCCACTTTTCTGTTACACTGGTTAATTGTTAGTTGTAATATTTTTCCCACCTCATCTTTAGACCCAAATGGGGTCCCGACCAGAAAGCTTTTTTCCAAATATTGCGTTGTTGTCTTTTTATGTTCAGTTCGAAAATCAAGCAATTTTTGCGCCTTTTAAACGGAACCCGTCGAACACCTCGGATGGGAGTGATGCGCGTGCACCGCCATGATATTCTCAAGCCATGGGCATGAGATGCGCGGCGAAAAATGGCGGCGAAAAAAGCCTATCGCTGATGAAGCACCTTAAAGGGGAACAGATGATAAGGAGATAAATAAGAAGGTAAGTCGGAGGAAAATACTTCGAGGAAAAAGGATCAAAGGAGATAATTGGGTAAATGAAAATATAGATTAAGCGGAGCAGGAGGAGGAAAAGGAGGGATACGACGAGAAGATAAAATAGAATGAAGAGGATAAGGGAGTTAATAAGAAGCAAAAAATAAATCAGGGGAAAGGGAGGGAAGGAAGGTTAAGGGGTAATGGTGACGGGGATAGTGATAAGAAAGTGGGGTTCATGGATAAAGAAGAGGAGAGCGTGCAGGAAAATTAGATGAGTTGCGAGAAAGTACATGATAATGTGATAAAGAAAGAAGAGGAGAAGATGGAGATACACCATAAGGATAAGGGGATCGAAAAGAAAAAGGAGGACGATGAGGGGATAGGGAAGATTGAAAGATTAATATGAAGAAGTAGATGTGAGAAGATTATTGAAAGGATTGGGAGATGAATGAGGAAGATGAGAATCAGCAGTTGGATTGAGAGAAAGGGAGAAAAAATATTGAGAAGAAGTATGCATTTAGAAAGGAAGCCGAGGGAACGGAGAAAAATAAAATGGATGGCAAGAAACGGATTCACCGACTGGTGGTGATATACCGACTGTTGGTAAGTCAGCCTTGAACAGGATCTTGCAGGGTTATCAAGTTTTCCGATGATATCGGCTTTATGTTAAAATCATAAGAATAATAATCATAGCTATACTTATATCACTATTGGGAAGAAGAACCTAAGGAAAGACTACCTTGAATCCAGATACTTTCTCAGAGCATTCTCAAAAATCTGGGATCCAAAGGACAATTCCATCATTCGCAGGATACTCGCGCCTTTATTGTAAGTGATGAGATCTCCTGATTGTCCAATTTCTGATTGACTGGAAACATTTCTAGTCAACGGCGACGAGGAATTCAAACCGTCAACAGAGAGAGCTACTTGATGTTGCGAAACCAAGAATTGTTGATCCATATTCCATGTAGTTTCAATCTGGTTAAATTCCGAAAATATTACAACTTATTCTCTTTTGTTTATTTTGAGGGCTTAAGGGTTATAGAGTCTCTATTCTGTTTCCGTTTCTGATCTGGTTTCTTCTTTCGTCCCTCTTTTTTATTTTCAGGTTTTAGGATTTTGAAAGTGTTTGTGATCGTGAATCCACATCCCATGTGGCTATAATCTATAGTTAGATATAGTTAGAAAAAAATTCCACATATTTGCATAAGACGTCCTGCAAAGAGGTTATCAGGTTTGCTGACCTCTCATTTTTTATGAAATTAAAGAATTCAGGGAAGAGGATCCATTTCATCAATCGAAATTTCCAAATTTATCAATTTGCAGGCAATATTCATAATTTTTACACATTTCTTTGGAACTTAGTACAAGAAGGTTCCTGAGATCACTCACTTTAATTCGAAAATTGAAAATTTATAATGAAAGATCCAGTTTGTCAGTCAAAATATTAAGATTCATAACGCCAGTCATGTGAAGGAGAGTACAAAAGGAAGAAATAAATGAAGCCAGAACAAAACGAATTATTTGTTGTGTTGCACACTGAGGAGGATACAGTCTCCTGTAATTTGATCTCCAAGGGCATGTGATAGAATCAAAACACATGCCCTCAACGGAATGAAAATGAAGCTTGTATTTGGAAGTGTAAGGCAAAGTTTGGATACTCCAATTCTTGCAAACGTCTGTAAGTCTAATACTCTCATAAAATTTTTCTTTTTCCCATGCAGTTTTGGTGATTAGAGATCCTTTTATATCGAAAATTGGCAGTTTCTACAAAAAAGTCTCCTCTTTAACTAAAGAAGAAGAAACGATCCTCTCTTGAAAATTCAACCGTTATCCACCATTTCATAAGCAACATATTTTAAAAATTATCACATAAATGCTTCAAATTACTTCAAACTTCAAATTAAAAAGAGTTAATTGAATCAATAGAAAAAAGAACAATAATTCCAATCATAAAGACTGGATATATATCCGAAAAAGGCGATTCTCCAACAGTGTGGGACGATTCTTTACTCGGAAGGACGAACTCGAAATTTGGACGTTCAAGTTGGAGGATCCCATTTGGCTGTCGGAATTCCCGAATTCTCTAATAATTCTATTACACTGACTAAATAAGATTTTTTGGGATCGTTGGGGTGTTATTTGATATCAGAATTTCGAAGATACAAAAGAGAGAGCAAATGTGGTAGTTTCAATTTTCCAATTTTCGAATACAGTGAAACCACGATAATTCGAACTTTTTTTTGCCCAGGCTGAAACCTGATGTTTCCCATGTTAATATTTTTCGATGATTCAAGGGAAGTTGTATGTCCTGCCGTGATGATAATCCAGGCAGTTGCATGTGAACTGCCTGTTTTTAGTATCATTTCATTTTGTTCGTACAGCGGTTAAATCTCGGATTGAAATTTACTCTACCTGCCCTTTTTAGGACAACCCTGTGTTCTGTGACAGCATGTCACAGAGCACGAATCCAATAAGTACCAGCGAAGCGCCCGCTACCAAGATGGATGAGGAAGACGTAAAGAGCAACTTCTCTACTGCAACCTCAATGAGCAAGAAGCGCAAGCTCTCCAAGATGGATAGCGGAGCACAGTCCAGCAGCGCATCCTCAGAAAGATCTTCTGCTATGTCTTTTAATGAAAGCAGTAAGATTTCGAGGACGTCCATCGTGAATATATCCTTACCAAATAAATTTTTGTCATTGAATGAAATCCTAAACAAAGCCCTGATTTCCACTAAAAGTACTCATGCCCAGCCTAAAACGAAGATTCCCCCAATGAACGTCATTATCGACTAACTTGATTACCCTTACGTGGGATTTCACAGCATTTGCAAGAAATACTGTGAATTTCCACCTGTTATTTACAAGAAGCCTATTGGAGTCTACGCAATCTATATCTCCTACGATAAAGAATACCGCGCGGTTCTGGAAGCTCTGACTGATTAGGGCTTCGAATATTACCTGTATAGGAATTCCGATTTACTCACACCAATTAAATTGGTGATCAGAAATGTCCCCTCCTCCTATCCTGAAGACGCAGTTATCACTGAACCCAAAGAACTCGGCTTCAGTATTCTTTTTTTTTTGTAGCAGGATGCGGAATCCTGTGACAAAAAACTCACTCCCCATGGTTATGGTTTCAGCCTCAAATAATAAAAAATCCACAGAGCTTTTAGAGCTCATAACCCTCACCTTCATCCGCGTCAACGTAGAGCCTTACCGGAAGCCAGAAAAGCCTCAGCAGTGCTTCCACTGCCAACGGTTTTACCACTTGTCAGAAAACTGCCACACCAGCCCAAGGTGTGTTGAATGTGGGAAAGCACACAAATCTTGTGCGAGCGAAAAATCCCAACAATTGCCAACCACCTGTGCTACCTGTGGTAACAGTCATAGGGCTAATTGCAGAGGCTGCCTAGGGTATAAAAAATCAGCCTAAATATTCGTTGTCAAGAACTCCCGAGAAACCGTACCGAAATCCCAAAATAACAATAAAAATGTAAAGAGGGTATTTCCGAAGCGAAAACCCTGCCATCCGAAACCCTACGATCAGGATTCCATCGCATACAATCCCAATCGACAGAACTGTCACAAAAATAACTGCAGAAGTTCGTCAAACACTATCTCATTTTCAAAATAAAAAAAGTCATGCAGCGAAGCCATACGATTACCTAAATCAATTGAAATAGTACAAACTCATAATCCACCCGCTTCAAAATGAAGCTCTCTATCATCAAGTTAAATTTCCGGCTCTCTCACACTTCCCGAAGCTATCACCCTCGCTTCTCAGATCAGCAAACAAATATTTAATCTTGCTATGACTAATGGTCAATTCAAGAACTAATCTTTCTATAAAAATGATCTTCTGGAACGCATGCGGCGTCACCCAGAAAAAACATGAATTAGCAAGCTTTCTCTATGATAATGATTTCTCAATTTGCCTCTTAAGCAGAACACTCATACAAAAACAATCACTGAAAATCCTGGGCTACAACACTTATAGTAACAATACTAATCGAGAAACGGCAATCCTGATTAAAAGTAACATCCGACATAATTAATAACCTATCCCAGAACTTGAAACACTGAAAGCAACTGCAGTCCAGATTAAAATCCACGGGAAACTCTACGCTATAGTATCAGCATATCAATCACCTTCCAAACCTTTTGTGGAAGAGGCTATAGCAAACTCACTAGAATTTTTCCTTCAGTAATAATAGCTGGAGATCTGAATTCTAAACATACCTCGTGGAATAGTAGATGCATTAATGAAAAGGTTAAGAATGAGTTGAATTTATCATACAGAAAAGCTTGGAATTAGACTCCAGACCACGAATCAGTTATCTTAAATATAGGTCACGACTGCGACAAAGTACCTATTGAACCGCGATACAACTTCCAAAAAGCCGATTGGCCTGAATTTCTTTATTATCCAAAATAAAATACAGTCACAAATAACACACTGAACAGCATAGACGAAATTGACATCGCCATTACTAAGCTCACAGACGATATAAAAAACCGCAGTAGACACTTTAGTAGCCAAGACCACAATCAAGAAACACGAAGTTCCCTTGAGTCCCGAAATATTAGACCTGATAGCTACTAAGAATAAACTTTTACAAAAGCATCGTAAGAATAAAAGCTGTATCCTTAAGAAAACAATTAACTACTTCCGAAGAACCATAGAAACCAAGACCCTTGAGCATAGATGTAGCAACTGGAACACAGTTGTTTCCAAACTACAAATAGAAGATAACTCCATCTGGCGCATGACCAGCGAAATGTGAATCGGTCCTCTTCACTGTTAGGAAAGCACCGATTCCAGAATCACCGCAAATGTTTGGGCAACCAATCAATTGGAAGAAAACAGTTGAATGTCTTTGTCAGAACTTGCAAAAAACGGAAAATTCATCCTACATATTAAAGATGTAAGGGGCAAAGACATGGGGGCCACCTCTCGCCTCCACCCAATCATAAATCGAAACTCGAGCATGTGCATATACAATATGGGGAGGAACATCAAATTCTAAAATCAATCCGATCCAGATAGTACAGAATAAGTTCCTCAGGCGTATCACGAAAACCCCGAAGAACACTTAAAATGCCCTTCTGCACAAAGAATTTAATTTACCAACGATTGAAGAGTATATAAGAGATACTGCCAAAAGCTTTTATGAAAGGTCATCCAAACCCAAGCATGCTTATATCTCCTCCCTAGGAGATGATAATTTCGATCCCTTGCGTAAACACGCAAAACCTAGAGACTTTCTCCTGAAATAAGTCGCTCTACCACTGCACATAATTTCATATTCATTTGTACACCATCCACCCTCACTCTTCCTTTACCTTCACCAACATGTAATTATAAGTAACTAAGTAGCTTCAAGTTTTTTAAATTTTATTGGATTTTTTGCCTGCTTGCGGGCTTTTTTGCGGCATACTGACTGTCATTTGTCTGTTCTAGTCACCATGCTTTTATCAACCCGATCGTGTGACACTGCAAATATGGGTGACGCCCATCAACACCTACTTCCCGATCCTTTTAATTTCCTGCATGCAGGGGAGACCACTTTCCTACTTGTGGCTGGGTCTCACTGAAGGAGACGATGGCAGGGGCCTCCCGCCATCCCTTTTTATTTTTTATTTTTATGTTGACAGAACAAAGAACGTAATAATCTGGAGAGTATGGAGAAGATTAGGTATACAACATATTCATTGATTAAAAAAGTAAAACTCAATAGATATGTCGAGAAAATAGTTGTAGGAAAGAAGGACATTGATGCAGATTTCGGGATGCCTGTCAACTCTCTGACTTCCATCGTGAAAAACAAGGAGAAGATTTTGGAAATCTGCTGCTGGAAATTCTTGTTTTTCAACCGGATCAAAAGCGCATGAAGACATCTCATTTTCCATTGTTAGAATTATCGATAGTGGAATAGATGAAATCTGCTCGAAACCAAAATATTCTCTTATCTGGTCCTATAGTGCATGAGAAAGATGAATTCTTTACAGCTCGCTTAGGATAAAAAGGCTTCGAAGCTAGCTCTGTGTGTTTAGAAAAGTTCAAGAATAGGAATGGAATCATCTATAGGACATCAAGTGGCGAAAGTTCTCTTGTTTCAGAATAAGACTGCGAAAAGTTCCTCATCCACATTTTGCATAGCTTGTTGGAAGTGTATGACATAGGAGATATCTTCAATGCAGATGAAGAGATATTTTTTTTTAATGTCTGATAAAAAAAACTTCATTTGCTGGTAATGGAAAAATCTGAGAATCCACGATTTTTCAGAAGGAATAAAGTCTTTACCAGTGTTTTAAGAGAGCAAAAAAAATCTTGGATGACCAGTTTAGTGTATAAAGACTGGCTTCATAAAAATTGATCACAATATCAACGAGAAAATCGAAAAGTTCTCCTCCTTCTGGATGATTGTTCGGCTCACCCGAAAAACTTAATTCAAACTTTGGGAGACATCAAGGTGGTTCACTTGTCAACAAATTTGACTGAAAAATTGCAGTTATAGATCAAGAAAACATACATAAAGAACCTCAAAGTGAATTACGGGCAGAAAATTATAAAAGGGTGCCTGATTTGAATTTATTGAAAGCTAATGTGGATGATCTTGTAATACAAGAACAAGACGGAAATTCATCGGATGGTGTTTCTCAAGAGTGAGATGATTCACAATGAATATTGGGCTTCACAGAACTAACTTGGAAAGATTCCGTTGATGTGACCACATACAAATTTGGTCTAGCAACTGCTCGCGAGTTTCTTTCGTAAAGTGAGGTACCTCTCAGCCTGTCGAAATTTTCACGCTTGAATGTGATTTTTTTCACCAAAGATTTCGACACTGTCAAACATTTTGAAAAATATGTGCGTTTATGCTCTTATGTTCGATAATTCGAACTTTTTTCTGGTCCCGGAGAATTTCGAATTATCGGGGTTTCACTGTATTTCAATGAACCTCAGAATATGAGGGTTGAAAGGGTCGCTGGAATTGAATTCAATGTTAAAATCAAGATATTTACAATGGAGGATTCAAAATAAAAAATGTAATTCCCAAATTTCCAGATATTCAAATGAAACATGACATCGAGTTTCAGTTATTTCTATGAATCTTGATATAAGGCGATTTAAGGGGTAGCTGACTTTCGATTGATAGTCCGAATTCGTGTATTTGATATGAAGGATCCAGTATGGGTGCTAAATATTCCAAATCCGTATTCATTGTTATAAGAATTTAATAAATTTTGAAATCGGTTACCTTTGCTGTAGCCATATATTGATAGTATCTAGCGAAACCTTCGCTCAGCCAAAGAACACCCCACCACTCGGGTGTCACTAAATTTCCAAACCACATGTGAGAAATTTCATGAACAATGGTTGCTGCAATTGCTTGCTGAGAAATATCAGATGATTCATCTTTGTGATAAAGCATTAAATTTTCTCTGTAGAGTATAAGGCCCCAATTTTCCATTGCACCTGCAGAAAAATCAGGAACAGCCACCATATCCATTTTCTCCATCTGGTACGTCTGATTAAAACTTTTTTCAAAAAAGCTTATACTCTTTTTCCCAATTTCCAAAGCATATTCTCCCTGATTTATCACATCTTCCCTGGCCCAGACGCTAAATTCTTCAGTACCTATTGATTCTAGATCAGATATCACGAAAGCAACTAAGTATGTCGACATTGGCACACTTTCTTTAAAAAACACGTCACTCATATCACTTGATCTAAAATAATCAAAGAAAAAAGTTGTAAACGAGTACATTTCTGGAGAGGACGATTAAAAGTAGGATTTTGCATCGACCAAGAGTCTATGCAAAATTCACTTCTTCCTTCAAGTTTTCAAATTTGAGCTATCCACTCTTGAATTTTCGAGCAGTTGAATTTTTTTTTTCATTTTCCAACAGATAAGAATTTTCAGGAGTACTGAATATTGATATGAAATTCATTTCTTAGCTTTCAGAATTACCAACAGCTGAGCTTTCATTTGTCGGGAAACAACGATTATACACAATTGAATTTCATTGAGTTGAAAATTCAATTCCACATTTTCTGTAATGTTTGACAATCCGAATTCAAGGAATAACTGAAAATTGGGAAAAATTCAATTTACAAACTTTTGAGTTTCTAGTTTTCATATTTCCAACATCAGATAAATGAAAAAAGCACATTTCTGGAGAAATCGGAATTCCTATCGGTTAAAAACTCAATGCTGAAAAATTCAGTATTTAATTTTCAAGTACTGAATTAAACATGGTTCAATTTTCAACACTTGAAAATCCGAGGGAAAAATGAATATTGATGTGAAATTTTATTTTTCACTCTAATAATGATTGAAAGATGACTTTTCATTTCTCTAGATGTGAAGGTGATGGGAAAGTGAATTCGAAAGAGCTCAATTTTTAAAGTTAAGTTTTCTCTAATGTTCGACAGTTTTCAATTAAAGTAATAACCGTATTTAACCAAGAAAAGCATTTTTCAGCTGTTGATTTCATAATTACTTGTTCGATTCAATGTTCATTCAATTTAGAAAAATTTAAATCTCCGAAAAAGGAGCAAGTTTTAAGAGAAAATTGAATTTCCTGTTCTTTCTATGTTCAACAGTTTAGAAACCCACCCAAAATCGAATCAGCGTTGGTCCGATTTCACATTTCCTTCAATTTTAAAAATCTGGAAAATCAATTGTAAAAGAATGTTCGGTTCAATTTTAAATTTTTCTTTCTACAATTCTAAATCATCCTAAAGTGTATGAAATTGAGAATTATGGAATAAGCGAAAATGAAATTGTTGAACATTGAATATTCGATCTTCTTCAACTTTTAAGAGTTCAGTTCAAAACTTTCTTTAATTTTCAACAATTGAAACTCCACGAAAGGAGCAATTTCTGAAGGGGAATTGAATAATTAATTTTTCCTTATTCCTAACAGTTGTGCCTAATTTTCAACGCCCTAAAATTGAACTTCAAAAAATTAAGTGTTCAATAATTGAATGCCACATGGTTTGATTACTACTCCATTTATTAGAAAGAAAAAATATTAGAAAATTTCATTTCTTAGAATTAGGAATGAAATTTCTGATTTCCTTTAAAGTTTGACAGTTGCGAATTTGGCAAACAACCCACCATTAGAAAACAATGTTTTTGTCAAATGTTGATTTTCTATTCCTTAGATTTCCGATAGTTGAATCATCAATTTGATTCCAAGTTTATTTTCATATCAGATTTTGAAAGGAATAAAATTCCCAATTTTCCTCGATCTTCAACATATGATAATTATATACAGAAATAAATTGCTAATTGGTAAATTTCTAATTGACTTAAACTATCAAAAGTTGAAAAATTGGTCATGAAGAAATAGGCTGCTGAAATTTGTACTTTCTGGAACTTTTGATCATCCTTGATTTCGTATAGTTTAGAATTAGAAGGAAGAAAAGATTCAAGTATTGAGAATTTCATTCTTAATTTCCTGCAACATTCAACAGTTCAATTACGAACTTCTTTGAATTCAATAAAAAGCGAATTTTTGAAGAAAAAAGAATTGAAAAGCTGGAAAAAAATTTTCCTCCAGAAATATCGCTTCGTATGTTTGTTGGGAATTCCATTTCCTCCAATTCCTCGATAAAATTCATGAATCAGTCAATAATTGAAAAAGTATCCAGAATTTTCAATATATGAAATAGGACGTTGGGGGGGGGGGGGGGGATATATGGATCGGATATTTCAAAAGCAATACTTTGGGGAACCTTAGATATTGTGAATGTTTAAAACTTACCCTACGGTCGTACTAGCTGCTGGCATATTACTCAAAATTTTGAACTTCTTATTCTTTCGAATTTTGATTTCAAATTTTGCCTTGAAAGAAGGTTCGTCAAAACAAGGAAATGCGTGTCTAGCATGCACAGCTTGGAACTGTGTTGCAAATAAATACCTAAGCAAAATGTTTATACATTCTACATAAATTTTCCAGATTGATCGAAAGATGGAAAAGTGAAGCAGTGGCTGCGTTGTTGGATTGTAGGCCAATACAATAGTGAGTAGGTGATTATTCGAATTATTAGGTAAGTGCATTAAAAATTTAGTCAGTGAGTTAGTGAGTTAGTGAATTAGTGAGTAAGCAAGTGGCTGTGTAAGTTAATGAGTGAGTAAGTAAGTGAGTTAGTTCGTCGGCCCATTAGTGCGTTGATGAGTTAGAAAAGAAGTCAGTAAGTTAGTTTATTATCAAGTTTGTTACTGAATTTTTGGGATAAGTTAGTGATTCATATGAGAGTATTTAGCGCGCTAAGGAAAGAGTAAGTCATTCAGTAAATTATTCAGCAAGCGAGTCGCTATGTAAGTTGATTAGTTAGTTGGCCAGTGAGTTATTGAGTTGGCCCATTAGTGCGTTGATGAGTTAGAAAGGAACTCAGTATGTTAGTTCGTTTCCAAGTTCATAGGCGATTTCCTGGATAAGTTAATAATTTATTTGAGCATCGGGCGCGCTAAGGAAAGAGTGAGTGATTAATTCAGTATATTATCCAGTAAGCGAAACGCTGTGTAAGTTGATTGGTGAGTTGAATAGTGAGTTAGTGAGTCAGCCCATTAGGCGTTGATGAGTTACACAGAAATTCAGTAAGTTAGTTTATTATCGAATTTCTTAATGATTTTTTGGATAAATTAGTCATTTTTTGGGTATTTGACGCGCTAGGGAAAGAGTGAAAAGAGTCATTCAGTAAATTATCTAGTAAGCGTGTCGCTGTGTATGTTGATTAGTGAGTTGGCGAGTGATTTATCGAGTCGGCCCATAAGGCGTTGATGAGTTACACTGGAATTCAGTAAGTTAGTTTATTATCAAGTTTGTCAGTGATTTTTTGGATCAAATAGTAATTTTTTCGAGTATTTGGCAAGCTAAAGAAAGATTGAATCATTCAGTAAATTATCTAATAAGTGAGTCGCTGTGTAAGTTGAGGGTTAGTTGGCGAGTGAGTTAGAGAGTCGGCCCATTAGTCCGTTTATGAGTTAGAAAGGAATTCAGTATGCTGGTTCGTTTTCAATTTCATGAGTGATTTTCTGGATAAGTTAGTAATTTATTTGAGTATTTGGCGCACTAAGGAAAGAGTAGGTAATTCATTCAGTGTATTATCCAGTAGGCGAGCCGCTATGTAAGTTGACTGGTGAGTTGGATAGTTAGTTA
>WSXT02105202.1:14806-25529 GCA_011762715.2 Neuroterus valhalla
TAAAGAAAGATTGAATCATTCAGTAAATTATCTAATAAGCGAGTCGCTGTGTAAGTTGAGGGTTAGTTGGCGAGTGAATTAGAGAGTCGGCCCATTAGTCCGTTTATGAGTTAGAAAGGAATTCAGTATGTAAGTTCGTTTTCAAGTTCATAAGTGATTTTCTGGATAAGTTATAATTTATTTGAGTATTTTGCGCGCTAAGGAAAGAATGTGTAATTCATTCAGTATATTATTCAGTAAGGGAGCCCCTGTGTAAGTTTAGTATCAAGTTAGTTATTGATTTTTTGGATAAATTAGTGATTTTTTTTGAGTATTTGACGTGCTAAGGGAAGAGTGATTAAAGCAGTCTGTAAATTAGTGAGTCGGCGAACTGCTATAATACCTAAACAAGTATTTCAGTAATCCATTGTGTTAATAATTGATTTAGCAAGTAAATAAGTACTCTAATGTGCGAGTTAGCAAGATATCGAGTTACATTATTTTGAAAAAAGAATCAGAATTATCAGTATTGTTTACTCACGTTAAATCATTCGTTGCATTGAAATAGGAACTTTTATAGAATCCTATTAAATCATCCCTAACTTTTCCAGTGTAGTCAATTGCAATTAAAATCCTAACATTCTCCTCTAATGTTTCATCAAGCTTGATTGTTAGCTTTTCCGTGACATTGTCATAATTAGAACTTGATTTGACTTCTCTTCCGTCCAAAGTGATAGTGATTTTTGCTATTTCTATTTTTCCATGATGCAGAACAATTTCGTCAGTTTTTTTTGCAATCGTTGCATTGATTTTTGTAAGTCCTCGAAAGGCAAAATCTTTTTTTAAGAATATAGAAATATCATAAAGATACGGTGTAACAGTTCTTGGTAAACGATAATCTTCATCCTTATATTCTTTGGGTGAATTTTTTGAAGATGAGATATTAACTGTTTTGGATGATTGAGTATAATTGACTTTTAATCCATTATGTAATTGATCGTTCACTGGAATATTGAAGTTTGAATTCTCTGCCTCGGATATTCCATAGTTTGGTATTGTTATCAATGCAAGAATTACGATGAAACATTTCGAATGCATCCTGAAAAATATGTTAATATTTTATCAATAATATTCCATTATTCATACAAAATAAGTGGTCATTCAAAACTACCTGGAGAACTAAGTAAATTCGAAATAGTTCAAAGGATGTAAAATTATCCAAAAAATTTCTGAAGAATCCTATAGAATCCAAAAAATATTAGTATTTTGATTTCGAATTTTGTTAAACATAAAATTTTCAGAATAATAAATATTCTCTCTCTAAATCCGAAATAATGGAAATTTCACTATTTGGATTAGCGAAAGCTATTTCACTATGGAAATAGTGGAATATTTTTCTTGCACCATTTCAATTAGTGAAATTCACTATTGTCATAGTGCAATTTTCACTAGCACACGATTAGTCAGAAATGGCTAATTCAAATAGTGAAACTGAAATGAAGGAAAAGTATAACCTCAATCCCTTATTTTCGATCAGACAAATTTTGAAATATGCTTATGAGTTAATGATATAACTATAATACTTGATATAGCTCGTGTCAAAAATTCATTTTTTTTTTTAATAATTTTTCAAAATAATATTTGTCTAAAATGCAGAAAGTAATCGTTTTTCATATCGCGCATAATTATATGATAATTATATATTACAACTCAGCACTGATTTATCTCTACGTTTCTTTTTAATTAAAAAAAATATATTGAAAATTCGGATTCGTGAACATTTTTCATAATTTTTCTAAATGCTGTGCAAATTTTCAAACAAAATTGTTCATACAGAAATACATTATTGTTATTTCAAATGGAAAAAATAATTTTATAAAACTGTAAACATTCTTTTAAAATTTGTTTCTTCAATAAATATATTTGATTCTTTTTTTTTTATAGATGAAAGATATTTAATGGAAGAAACATTTTGATAGTTCCCTTTCGGGAATTTGAAAATTTGGAAATTTACTGCTTCCATTATTTCATAATTCGAAAATTTCCTGTCGGGAATTTCATTTTTCGGGATTCTCATATTTCAGCAATTTTTCAAATTGGGGAAATTTATTATTTGATTCACAATTTATTGATGAATAAATGTTGAATATTTAAAAATATACCTGTATTTAAATAACATGATATTTTTCATTTACTGAATACCCGTTCAATTTTTAACCTAATGCTCAGAATATATTAAAAACTGACAATGACTAAGTTTGAAGACTTTAGGCATTGCGATTCTTGATTTTTCTTTCAATGATGCATTACTTTTTCGATGCTCGCTGAATTCGATTATATATTTTTCGATAATATTATTTGATTATATTATTTCTTTGTATTAAAGAGACAAATAGACTCGTTATGATGTGGAGTGGTTTACTTCAAGTTATGAAAAACGAAAAAATTGCGAGAAAGATTCAGAATGAGTTGCAATTAATAAATACGATTGATTAAAATACTGTTGTATTGATTATTTTTATCAAGACCTGTGAGTGGAGCTAATCCACTGTTCGAATTAGCAAAATCCACTATTTGAATTAGTGGTAACCGCGCTTTCCGCATTAGTGAAATCTTCTGAATGAATAAGTGAAACCGTGAAACCACTTATTAAAATAGTGAATTTCACCATTTCATAGTGACCCACTTTTTTTGAATTGAAATAGTGAGAATTCACTATGAAATAGAGAAATTCACTATTTCAGATTTAGAGAGTTCCGAAGTACGATGTTATCGAATATGAATATGACTATCTAAGAGTTTTAATAATAAAATTGAAGTTTTTCGAAAGTGAGAATTGAAGAAATAGAAAATAGTCATAAATTTTTCAATTGCACGGAATGCACGATATCACGTAATAATCGACATCTTAAGATCCAAATGTTCAAGATGTCGAAATTTTGAATTACCAAAAATATGAAATTATAAAAATAATAAATTTTTATGTTCTTCCTTTTTTTGTTGTCTGTCTAAATAATATTTAATAGAAATAAAAAAAAATTGGGAAACATATATTTCTAGTAGTTTGAATTTCTTGTATTTTTTGACTTTCAGCGAAGTAATTTCTTCCCAGCGAAAATTGAATACCCTCATAAACGAATGACTAAGCAACTGAATAGCTAAAAAGGGGAGAAGCGGCTAATGCGGCGCGGCGGGTAATGCGCCGCACTAGCTGTTACCCGAATCGACGTATTTCAAACGAGTGAAGTTAGGTTCAGTACATGCATTTATGAATGCAATTTAGTATATAGGAAGAATTAGGGTAATAGAGTCGATTATTCAATTTTTAAGATGGAAAGTTTGTTTTTGAGTGTTCCCGGTTTTACTCATCTATTTTGACACTTATGAAAAAACTATTACTGCTTGTAGGATTTTTTTTCCGAACGTATTAGAACCTTATTATTATTGATCTCTCGACTTTTTCGAAGAATTTCATGCATCACAAATACATAAAGTTTGTTAACATTCGCAAAAAAAAGTCTTATTTCGATACGATACACAAGCGCATAATGTGGCGCGGACGGCCATTTTGATGGTAAAATGTGGAAATGCTGTGTATTTCATGTTCATAGCTCGGTTCATAGTTTTAGACACTAATTACTTCTGAAAGATAACAAATAACGTTTCATTGTTCGAAAATGCTTTCTTATTGTTAAACAGATCAACTTAATAGTGCGCGCCGCATTACCCGACAGGTAGGGTAACTTGACGCACGTGGACCTGTTTAGGAGATCTAATGATTTAGTATTATTATTGATATAGATTCAATTTACCTTATAAATAAAGCGAAGCTAAGATATGAATTTATGTTTTCCATATTTTGAAATGGCATGATTGATCAAAATTCTCTTTCCATAGCTTGTTGAATGTTATGCGCGCCACAATAGCCGCTTCTCCCCTAACTGAATAACTGAATAACTAAATGACTTGATAAACAAATAACTAAATAACTCAATTTGAATAACTGAGTAATCAAATCAATAAATCACTGCATTATTTAATGAGTGAATGACTGAATTACTATAAATTTGATAGCTCAATAAATATATTTCTGGATAACTGAATAACTGTATAAAGAAATAATAGAATTATTAGATCACTAAATAGCTGAAGAACTGAAAAAACCAACTTGATAACTTTATAAATAAAAATCTGTGCAATTGAATAACTGTTAAACTAATTTAGCAAATACCTTAAGAACTTTTTAACTAAATAGCCAAATAACAAAATAACTGCATAACGTGATCAGTTTTTGTGGCATTTATCTCACTGTTAATCAGATAATGTGAAATTTCCAAGTTCTTTGCGTTATCTACTAGTGCCAATAATTGATATTGTGCATTCTCATTTTTAGAATTGATTCTTGAGAAGCATAATCAAACAAAACGTACCGTTAATAAGATAAGAGTATACAATGTTTAGAGAGAACGATTATTTATAAGCCATGTTTTATTCGAGGAAAGTAGCAAATGAGACTTGCAAAAAAAGATTCATTTATTGAGATTTGGAAGTCTAATCTACAAATTGCAGTTATGTCATCTCTTATATTTATTCCAAAATAGGATATTTTTACCTGATGAACAGTTTTTCAAACAACCTAATATATGTACAATAATTAAGGATCAAATCGATTGGAATAATCAAAAATTGAAAGCAACTCGAATTCTTTAACATTTCTTGATAAAAAATCGGAATGTGTAAAAGAATGAAGTTTTCCAAAAATGTATACACCCCTCCCTCCCTCTCCCTCTCTCTGCCCCTTCTCCACTCTCTCATTCTCTCTCTTTCGCTCGCTCTCTATATATATCTCTCTCTCAATTGTTGTTCATAGGAACCAAGAATGCTAAAATTTTTTTACCTCTTTAACTGCCAGTTAGCTACGTCACCAATCAGCGAAAGTTTGACTATGCGAAACGATTCACCAAAGTTTCACTCTGAGGCACATAACTATTATTATAAGTATAGTGCAGTTTATGATATGGTTCAATGATTCTTTCGGAAACTCTAAGCACTAACAAGAAATCTGATTTCAAAGAAATTGTCGATAGGACTTGATTCGTTACGATAATGACTTTTGGACCCATTGCCACCTTGTTTTATAAGATTGTTGTCTATCTTATCATATGACAACAAATGACCATGACGTTTTTCTTTTAACATCGCCTTTTTACTCGCTTTTTATTAGGCTCAGTTGTCGAATTGATTCATATTGCATTTTCTGGTGATTGGATCAATCTATTTTCAGTTGACTTACGATCTTCGCTCAGCGATATCAAGATAAGAGTTAGTGAAACTTAATCAGTATTTCGTCATGTTTCCGGATAGGTCTTCTCCATTAAGACCTAAATTTAGAGAAACCATGACAGAACTATAGAATGATAATCAATGATTATTCGTTTTTATAATAATATCCGGTTATTAGTTCAATGGCGATAAATTATTACTGCAAATATGAAACTAGTCTTTCATACATTCGACAAAAGATACAAACTTGCTTAGCAAAATAGTTGAATTTCCGACTAGGAAACATAAATTTTTAATAAGAGAAAGAAACTTTCTGCAAAATAGTTAGACTTGCAACCAAAGCAACAAATTCATAACATAATACATGACTTTCCAATCAAACTGTTGGCTTTCAACTAGAAAGATGGATCCACAATCAAAAATATGAATTTTCAAGTCTAGTGATAAATCTCCAACAAAAAATTGAGTTTCGAACTGAGAATAAGGTCAATTTCCAATGAGGAAAAGTGAATTTCAGACAAAATGCATTCATGTTCCACTAAAAAATATGGAATTCTCAACCGATGACATTTAGATTTTTCGCCAAAGAAATAGTTTTTTATTAAATTGTAACCCTCTGAACGAATAGATCTATTTTCAACAAAGAATACCTACTTTCGGAGATCAGTTAAATTTCTAATCAACATATAAACATATATACATATGAAATTCTTATTTTGACGCATAATGCAAAGTGACGGGGTAGCTGAGAGACGACGAGCGAGCGAGTAAACTACGAGTGATCAAATGCTTGAACGTTTTCAGAGATTTGAGCGTACGAGCGAGGACGAGAGTACAACTCAGCTTATTCTACTTACATCTACTTATTATTAGTGTACAATTTTATTCACTCTTTTTTTCCGAAAGACTTCCGTTTCCTTTTTTATTCACTTTTCTTCCACCTCAGCCTTTCCCTTTTCACAATAATTCTTTCTTTATACCTCATTACCACGTTCTTTTGCCAGTTCCCTTTATCTTCCATTCCTGTCATAAATCCATCCCATACATGTTCTCCATGTTTCTTCTTCCCATTCACATATTCTGCACTTTCTTTTCTCTTTTGCTTCCCAATACATTGCTTCCCTGACCTGGTTCCTCAATCCACTTCTTGCTAATCTTGTCCATCTCTTTTCTCCCCACCCATTTTTCAAATACTTTGGAAGACCTTCCTTTTGTATAATCTTGTACTATTTATTTTATTCCGATTCCTTATACCTTCCCCATCTTTGAGTTGACTTCCAATTCACTACTAAAGTCCATCTCACATATCGTTCCTGTAACCTTCCCATATCCTAAAACTGGCCATACCAGGATATCAAACAACCACATTCTCATTTTCTAATATTTCTTGAATCTCCTTTTTCCTATTCCTCATACCTGCTTCATTACCGCCACACCGCTTTTTCAAATCTTTTTGTTATATGTGCCTTATGATCTCCATTTGTTCGCAATGTGTATCCCAAATATTCATACTCTTTTACTTCTTGTACTCGCCATTCTCTCTTCATATTTTGCCATCATTACCATATTATCTGCGTATGCCAGTGTGAATATCTTTACTTTTCCCAGCTTACCACCACCCCATCTTTTTCTGCCCAAATGTGACTTGTAAGAAAAATATATCCAACAAAATGTTCAAATTTTTAATCAAGATGGTTCAATTTTTGTTAGAGAAGGAAATTTAATTAAAAATCAAAAAGAATGCTTTCCTATAATAATTGTTGGACTTCGAACAAACTAATCAAATTCTCAATCACATAATACAGTTTTTATACAAAGGATATGCATTCTTAACGAACAACAGTTTCGGTTGAGAAAACATTTCATGATCTAAAATAAAAATCTTTTTGCAATTGCAAATATGACCTATTTGATTTGGCGTTGGGAGTTCATCTCTTTTTCATAAACTCATCTTCATAGCTGGAAGTGGAACTTGTTTGGTGAAATTTTTTTTTCAATGCAGATTCATGATTCGTGATGAAAATTCAAGTTTTCGGTTTAAAATATAATTTTTTCCTCATTCAACTATTTGATTGAAAATTTGGATTTTTTTTGGAAATTCATAGTTTGATTGAAAATTCAATGGTTTCGTTGGGAATATTATGCATTTTGTTGAAAACTTATTCCCTTTGGAAAAAGTGTAACTATTCGGATGGAAAATTATTTCATACTTTAAGAATTATCAAGCGTCTAGAAAATTAGTTTTTTGTTATTAAATATATATAACTATTCTTGGTAAAATTCATTCTCTCCTGTAAATTCAATAAAATCTCAGCCAAATTTTCAAAATATAATTAAAGTATACTCATAAGGGAAAGTGTTAATAAATTAAGGGAATAATGGGTTGATTAGAAAAAGTTATCTATCTTTGCAGTCTGGAAGAGCTTCGGCGGGCCACGGAGAGTCGTAAGCCCGGTACCTCTAGAGTTCTTTAGGTTTTCTAAGTATTAAACAGCTGTTGCTCTTGGTGGTTCGGAACCCACCTTGAACTGTAGGTCCTCGTCATCCCTGAGTTAGTGGTGCGATGTGCAAAGGAACAGAGAGAAGGTTATGTCAACACTCTCAAACCCGTAACAGGGAGAGAGTATAAACAAATATTCCATTAACTATTTTATATGAAATTGATTTTTTCCTGTAAATTCAATCAAATCTTAACAACAATTTTAATATAGAATAAAAGTATACTCATGAGGGAAAGTGGTAATAAATTGAGGGAATAACGGGTTGATTAGAAAAAGTTATCTATCTTTGCGGGAGCGGAAGATCAGGTTGCCGATTTCACAATTAGACTTGCCACAGAAAATTTCAAGCTAGGATACAGATTGTGATAAAAAATGCAATATATTCAGTTTAAAGAATGTATATGAATCTTTAATCGGAAAAATATCATCAGAAAAGTAGGTAAATTTCAAACTTAAATAACTAATTTTGAGCAAAGAATGAACTGTAACGGTTTTGGGACCTCGAATAATAAGACACTATTAATTTGACTATCTGACATGGATCCGTAAATCCATGCAGTTTATTTATTTGAAGAAAGAATGAGTAATGCAGAATCTGTCCCTAGCTCAGGTATGTACAGAACTGACGCAATCTTCAAGGGCTGCAGGGCGAGTCCCATTCCAGGGCGACTTTCCCTTCCTAGTCTAACGTGGAAAAGTATCTATTCTAAGAAAACCACATTCCTACCACATCCGCTATATTATTCTTACTCCTGGAAGAACTCAATTTTTACGGTTTAACTTGACCATGCGATTTTCCACTAAGAAATTAATTGTTATGTTTTTCCTTCAGCTAGTATGTTTTGCAAATTTCAATGTTTCCCCTCATTCGATTATGATGGACGCCGAGTTGAGCGCACAATTTTCGAGTGATCCAATCAGATTGGCCCCGCGAATTGTAACATCTTTACTCTCGCCGCACAGTGGGATCAAATCCTGAAAAGGTGGCCAAAACTATAAAATGTACATGAATCGGGCCAGATTTCCCTATACTGAGATTTTTGAGGTCGCTGATTACGATTCCGGTGTCAAAAATTTCAAAAACAAAATGGCGGATCCAATGTGGCGGAAAATTATGCTAAATATCTTTCTGGTTCTTTTCAAAATTAGTGTAATGGAGTTTTCGAGGTCGCTGATTACGAATCTAGTGTCTCAAATTTCAAAAACAGAATGGCGGATCCAATATGGCGAAATAGTTACCTCAAATAATATTTAATATTCCTCCTTTATGTTTGTGAAAGCGCTACTTACATGTTTTTTATTGGTTTTTCTAAAAATGGCAGATTCAATATAGTTCATCAATGGAATAAATGGTTCAATGATGAAAATGTTCATATTTCGGGCATTTCACTAGTCGTTTATGACGATTATGAAGTAAAACTCATTTGATACAAAATATTATCCTTGATGATATATCGGAAGAAGTGAATGCAGCGATTGATGTATTGTTAGGTAATTGTTTAGATTACTTTAAGAATTTATTATGTTTCGCAATAGTTTGAATATCGAGAGAAGCCCGCGCTTACGAGGGATCGATTCTGCGATTCTGCCTTTTTTCTTTCGCCTTAACGACTTATTGTTTAAAATGTACACTTGAATGTTATCTCAAATGTGACCTGAGATAATATAAGTGTCTTCCCAATTACTAAAAATGGTGTTGGTTGTTTAAAAGACCCTTCCCTTCAACAGCTCAAACGAAAGAGATCCAGCACCACAACGTGAAGAATAAAGTGATTTTTACAGTCCACACTCTCTATCTCTTGAAAAATTTTTAAGTTTTTGACTTTATTCAAGTTTGAACAGTAATAATAAGCCTAAAAATACTTGTTATATTGTAAAATCCATATTGTGAAAATGAAACCCATGTTTTGTACTTGATAACTGTTTTTTTTTGTAATCAATATATTTTTAAGGATACTATTTTGTTTCAAATGATTTTTACTTCACAATCGTCATAAACGACTAGTGAAATGCACAAAATATTAACATTTTTATCATTGAATCATTTATTCCATTGATATACTATATTGAATCCGTCATTTTCAGAACAACTCAATGATTTGCATGTAAGTAGCGACTTAGCAATCATAAAGTAAAAATACGCTTAGTAGACAAATTTCTCAGAATTCGTATCCACCATTTGTATTCGGTGACCTCACAAAAACCCTCATATCGAATAATGTTGGAATTAAATATTATTTTAGATAGCTATTCCTTCATATTATTTGACTTTTTTTCAAACAAAATGAGGGATTCAATCCCAGCTAGAAATTCCCGATGGACTGCCGATCGTAGTAATCGGCCCATCGTTGGCCCAACGTTGTTGACCAATATATTTTATGCCAATAGTGGCCCAAGCTTGTCCCATAGTAGTTTATCATGGTTGACCCGACATTGGGAACCGATCAATGTTTGCCATTATTTGGCCATGATCGTCCCATTAATGTCTCCTGGTTCATATTATCCAATGGTAGCCCAAGATTGGCCTATGGTTGTTTTCTATGATTGGCCTAATATCGGCAAACGAATAATGTTTGCCAATGTTGCGCCATGATTGTCCCACCACTGTCTACCGGTTATTATTTGCCGATGGCAACCCAGGATTGGCCTATGGTAGTTTTCCATGATTGGCACATTATCGGCAACCAATGAATGTTTGCCAACGTTGGGCCATGATTATCCCATAACTGTCAACCGGTTATTATTTTCCGATGGCAACCCAAGATTGGCCTATGGTAGATTCTCATGATTGGCCAAATATTGACAACCAATTAATGTTTGCCAACGTTGGGCCATGATTGTCCCATCACTGTCTACCGGTTATTATTTGACGATGGCAACCCGAGATTGGCCTATGGCAGTAGATTATGGTTGGTACAATATTGGCAGCCAACCAATGTCTGGCAATGTTAAGATAAGAT
>WSXT02105203.1:0-10126 GCA_011762715.2 Neuroterus valhalla
CGAAATTCGGCTTAAATAAACAATTTTGACCTTAAGTATGTTTTCGTTATTTTAACTTAGATTATTCTAAGTAAATTCTTTCAAGTCACTTTTTGTTTTTCTTTCAACTGATTACAACAGAGAAACCAACGACTAACGAAGTGACTACCTGATCGGAAAATCGGGAAAACAGAGGAATGGACGAGATTCTAGTTTACCAGGAAAAACCAGGAAATGACCGTGAATTTGATTCACTGAACGGAATTTTTATCTCGAATATTTTCTTTTATCTCACATATTAAATGTGGTTCCAATTTTGTTTTTCGTAATTCTGATAAGCAACAGGAAATAAAAAAATCGAGCATAACAAAATTCAAGTAAAGAAATACAGTTATCCTGATTTGGAACAGGGAATTCTGGAAAATAATTTTAATTTTGATTGAGCAGAAGGGAATTTTTGAAAATCACTATTTAAAATCAGGATTCATTAAGTTTTAGAACTGTCATCCTTCAAATTCTGAAAATAGGTGTTAGTATATTTCTGAAACAAAACAAAAAATACTAAACATAATATAATTAATTTTGGCAATGAGTGTAATAATTATGGCTTTGAACAGATAACTTTTGACATCATCTGGCAATTTCGGAATAGAATTCGATATCTAATATATAAAATGGAAGTGTACAAAAACAATTCGATTTTCAAGATAGAATTCGTCAGATTCTGAAAATATCTTTCTCTGAATCAGAAACTGCATCAGAACATTATTTTTTCTTGTCAAATGAATATTTGCTACAATTTGAATCTTATAATTTTCCTTATTGATTTAAACTCCCATTATTTAATTTTCATATTTCCGATTTCGAAGAAGGGCATTGAAAAATCTCTTTTCAAATTCAGAATCATGTATCTTTTCCACAATTCTCTGTTCCAGATTAAAGGTTTTCAAGATCTTCTTGAATGCTATTCAACTCTTCAAATCGTTAAAAATGGCGGCACAGGAAAATTTCTCAAATCTCAGTTCGCTCTTTTTTTCCCAAGCTTATATTATTCCCGATAAAATTTTCCACTCGTGGAGAAAGTGATTCAAGACTTATATGAAAGAAAAAAAAAAGGTGACACTCATCCCGCATAATAAGAATTATGTTCTGATACCAAACCACCAGCGTCTTTCATTACGAAACGCCACTATCAATGGAATTCTTGTACGTACGTTTTGAATTACATAATTTCGAGCATCAAAAACAACTACACATGTAACGCTAATCATGTTAGGTTACGCATGTAGATTACTTATTATTCTTTGGTAATTTATGTTATTTTTCCGTGATTAATTTTGATAATTTGTGTACTTTTTCAGAGCCTCACCGTAGTTCGTCTGCATAATATTGATGTGGAATAGCAACCAAGACACCAGCTCCATCACCTGTATCGTTATCACATGCACATGCACCTCTGTGGTTCATACGCTCAGACAGTTTCTCTGCATCACGAATAATCTGAAAAATTATAAAAAAATATTAATAAAATTGTTTTTAAAAATCCTTTTTCATAAAGGAATAAGAAAATTATAATAATAACAAACACCCGCATAACAATTAAGATGTCCGACGGGGTAGAGTAGTCACATCCTATTTATTTTCGGTCGCTGAATTTCAATCAATGGTAGGAATTCCAAGATAAATGACTGTTTTCATTCTAACTTCAAAAATTTCGTTTTTTGAGCTTTTTTCGCTTTGCAAATCATGCAATAAAACGCACAAATTTTTTATTATTTCAAACACAGATTTGTATTTAGCGGCGAAAAATACACAAGAGATGTCGCTTTTAGGCCGCTTGGCCCAAAACTTTTCGATGGGGGAGATACTGTACAGAGAATAATAGCGTGGAATCTCTCGGAAAAAGGAAATATTTCCGTCAATGAGAGTAAACACATCCTATGGAGTTTGGGTCGCTGAATCGGAATCCTTGGTCGGGATTCCGAGAATCGGGACCGTTTTCTTTCTAACCTCAAGAAAGCTTCATTTTTGTGACTTTTTTCGCATTTCAAAATGTTTAGACAAAAACCCGTGTCTTACTAACTATTTTGACCACAGATTTGAATTGGGCGGCGAAACATACACAAGAATTCTCTTGTAGTCCGCTGAACTGAATACTTTTTTTTGCGAGATTTTACGGTATTGTTCTCTGTACTGTCAGCGACCCAAAATTCATAGGAAGTGACTACCCATCAGATTCGCGGGAATATTTACTGCTTTTTTGCGCGATTACCGCGAATGTTCTCTGTACTGTCTCTCCTCTGCCTCAAAGTATTGGGTCCAGCGGAATGCAAGCGACAATTTTTATGTGTTTTCTACCACTGAATCCAACTATGTGGGAAAAAGTAAATAGAAAAACACACGTTTTTTGTCTACATATTTTGCAATGAGAAAAAAGCCATAAAAATAAAGCATTCTTGAGGTTGGAAAGAAAACGGTCACTAATCTCGGAATTCCGATTCAGCGACCCAAAATCCACAGGTGTTTACTTTGAATGTCGGAAATATTTCATTTTTTTCCCAAGATTCCACGCTATTATTTTTTGTACAGTCTCTCTCCCATCACAAAGTTTTGGGCCCAGCGGAATGCAAGCGACAATTCTTATTTTTTTCTACCGCTGAATCTAAATCTGTAGTCAAAACAATAAAGAAACACACGCGTTTTTTTCTACATACTCTGCAATGCGAAAGAAGCCCAAAAAACTCAGTTTTCTTGAGGTTAGAGAGAAAACGGTCACTAATCTTGGAATTCTGACCACGGATTCCGATTCAGCGACCCAAACTCCACATGTGTTCATTTGGATTGGCGGGAATCTTTCATTTTTTTCGCAAGATTCCACGCTATTATTTTTTTGTACAGTCTCTCTCCCATCACAAAGTTTTGGGCCCAGCGGAATGCAAGCGACAATTCATATTTATTTTCTACCGCTGAATCCAAATCTATGGTCAAAACAATGAACAAACACACGCGTTTTTTCCACATACTTTGCAATGCGAAAGAAGCCAAAAAAATGAAGCTTCTTGAGGTTAGAAAAAAACAGTCACTAATCTCGGAATTTCGACCACGGATTCCGATTCAGCGACCCAAAATCCACAGGTATTTGCTTTAATTGGCGGAAATATTTCATTTGTTTCGCAAGACTCCACGCTTTTTTGTACAGTCTCTCTCCCATCACAAAGTTTTGGGCCCAGCGGAATGCAAGCGACAATTCTTATTTTTTTCTACCGCTGAATCTAAATCTGTAGTCAAAACAATAAAGAAACACACGCGTTTTTTTCTACATACTCTGCAATGCGAAAGAAGCCCAAAAAACTCAGTTTTCTTGAGGTTAGAGAGAAAACGGTCACTAATCTTGGAATTCTGACCACGGATTCCGATTCAGCGACCCAAACTCCACATGTGTTCATTTGGATTGGCGGGAATCTTTCATTTTTTTCGCAAGATTCCACGCTATTATTTTTTTGTACAGTCTCTCTCCCATCACAAAGTTTTGGGCCCAGCGGAATGCAAGCGACAATTCATATTTATTTTCTACCGCTGAATCCAAATCTATGGTCAAAACAATGAACAAACACACGCGTTTTTTCCACATACTTTGCAATGCGAAAGAAGCCAAAAAAATGAAGCTTCTTGAGGTTAGAAAAAAACAGTCACTAATCTCGGAATTTCGACCACGGATTCCGATTCAGCGACCCAAAATCCACAGGTATTTGCTTTAATTGGCGGAAATATTTCATTTGTTTCGCAAGACTCCACGCTTTTTTTGTACAGTCTCTCTCCCATCACAAAGTTTTGGGCCCAGCGGAATGCAAGCGACAATTCTTATTTATTTTCTACCGCTGAATCCAAATCTATGGTCAGAACAATAAACGAACACACGCGTTTTTTTCCACATACTTTGCAATGCGAAAGAAGCCAAAAGAATGAAGCTTCTTGAGGTTAGAAATAAAACAGTCACTAATCTCGGAATTCTGACCACGGGTTCGATTCAGCGACCCAAAATCCACAGGTGTTTGCTTTAATTGTCGGAAATATTTCATTTTTTTCGCAAGATTCCACGCTATTATTTTTTGTACAGTCTCTCTCCCCCATCACAAAGTTTTGGGCCCAGCGGAATGCAAGGGACAATTCCTATTCATTTTCTACGGCCGAATCCAAATCAGTGGTCAAAACAATAAACAAGCACACGCGTTTTTATCCACATACTTTGCAATGCGAAAGAAGCCAAAAAAATAAAGCTTTCTTGAGGTTAGAAAGAAAACGGTCACTAATTTCGGCATTCTGACCACAGATTCCGATTCAGCGACCCAAAATTCATAGGATGTGACTACCCAGATTCGCGGAAATATTTACTTTTTCTGCTAGAATTTCCGCGAATGTTCTCTGTACTGTGTCTTCCCACCACAAAGTATCGGGCCCAACGGAATGCAAGCGACAATTTTTACCTACTTTTTATCGCTTGATCCAAATCTATGGCCAAATAATAAAGAAAACACGCATTTTTTCTACATACTTTGCAATGCGAAAAAATCGAAAAAACTAATTTAATTTTAGCGAACTAAATAATTTTACTAATCAATAATTACTAATTACCAATTTTACTAATTATTAACTACTAATTACTAATTAGTAGGCTACTTCCGATTCAGCGATCCTAAATCCATAGGATGTTTTTACTCTGATTGGTGGAAGTATTTTTTTTTTTTTCGCAATGTTCCACGCTATTATTCTCTGTACAGTCTCTTCCCAATCACAAAGTTTTGGGCAATCAAATATTTTGAAACATGGTTGGATTGCCAACGAAAAATAAAAATTTCCACCAGATAGCACAATTTTTCAACAGAAGAATCGAATTTTGGACTATAAATATGATAGTAAATTTGAGGAGAAAAAATCATTTGAAACCAAAAAAAATTACTTCGAACAAAATAATACAATCTTTTATCAAACCAAAGAAATTTTAACCGAATGAGTTCAATTTTTGACTAAAAATATGATAGTAGGTATGGAAAAAAGAATTGGATTGAAAATCCTTTTTAAGACATTTTAATTTTATAGAATTAACCTTCAACCATAAAGATCGTTCAAAAAAATAATTCAATTTTCACTAGAAGATACAACTTTTAACAAAAAGAGAAGAATTCCGGATAAAAAAAATATGACAGTAGACTTTAAATTGAAAAGAATCAGCTTCCAAGCATTGAAGGATCAAATCCCCACAAAAAAGGGACCATTTTTTAATAAGAGATGGCTTTTTTTCTATCCAAAAAGATGAATGTTGAAGAATGGAATATTTGAATTTCTAGCCGTAGAAGATAAATTTTAACGAAAAATAAATTACTTTCCTACAGAAGGATGCATTTTTAATCGCCAGATTTTTTATCTAGAAAGACAAATAACAAAATGGTTGTATTGTTATGAAAAAAACCGAAAATTTTACCGAATAGCACAATTCTTAACTAAATGAGATGAATTCTTGGCAAAAAATATTATAGCAGAATTTTCCATTCAGAAGAAATAACTTTTAAACATAAATAATCAGTTTAAGAGAACATTTCCAAACTCATTTTCTTTAAGGAGCGAGACGATATTTATAGCAAAAGTAAAAACAAATCTTAAAAATTCCCGGGTATTTCCTGGCTTTTTTCTTTGGTGCTCTAAATTTCAAGCTAAGTCTCGGTTTCATCCGAAAGTCTTCAATTGCAAAAGAAATCCAATTTGCGAAGAAGCAAAAATGGAGCGAAACTAAATCTAAACCCCAAATTTATAGCCGAAGGATTGGAAGGGCGTCCAAAATTTACAAATTAAAAAATTTTAATACATCTGAATAACAATTCAGGAGTCGTAGTATAAAACCTTGTTATTTAATACTTGTTCAAATATTGTTGATTAGAGTAAAAAAAAGAAAGATAATAATTATGCTGTTACACTGATAAAACGTTTCCTGAAATAGCAACATTTCAAGAACGCACCAATGTCTAGACAAAATGTCAATATTCTCTAATTCGCTTTCATTTCAGGATAACATAATCATTCAAACGAGTCCAATCTGGGTCAAACATAAACTGCTCAACTTTCAACTATTGTTCACATATCAATCGTCTTCATAGTGGAGACGAGTTTCAACTCAGTTTCAATTTCCGCATTTTACAGGAATTAGCACAAAATAACTGTGCTACTTTCTGGAAACAAATTATTTTACTGAATAAAATAAAGAAGAATAAGTTTTTACAAAGATTGATGATAAATTTTCGACTCAAATGATGAATCTTTGACCAAAGAGATTAATTATCAATAAAGCAGTTGTTGAATTATAAGACAAAGAAGTCGAATTCTCAAAGAAAATGTAACAGTTGATATTTCAACTAAAAAGGGTTTTAATTTAATGAAAACAGTTTCCATTCAACCAAAAAGACGAGTTTCCAATAAAATAGTTGAATCCTTAACTAAAACAAGATAACAATCTACCAGAGGCAGCCTTTTAAACAAAATTGTAAAATTTTTCGCCAAAAGGAAGAATTCTTAACAAAGTACATCAACTTAATCAAATAGTTCAATTTCTAACCAGGGAAGATAAATTTTAGATCTAAAATAAATTGGGTAAATTCTTAGTTAAAAAAAAATTTAATTCAACCGAGAAAAAAGAACAAATTCCATTCCACCCAACAAAATAGAAAGGATTTCCAGAAAGGTTGAAATATTGAAAATATTTGAAAAGATTTGAAGTATTTCTGATCTAGGACACGGAAGTTTGGAAAAGTATTATAATTTTGAGTTTGAAAATCAGATAATGTTTATCGAAAGGAATACAAATTTTGATTTGGAACAGAGAATATTGTCAAAGAATCATAATTTTGATTTTAAGCAGTGATTTTCTTTTGAATTACCTTCTTCTAAATCAAAAATCAAAAATTTGAGGAGGAAAGTCTTAATTTGAATTGAAAAAATTTGAGGTTCAAATCTAGAAAATTTTTTATTTTACGGGGATTCCCAGTTCAATCTCGAAATCCTAATTATTTTAGGGAATTCTCTACAAAAACTCCAACTAAAAATTATGGTTATTTACGGAACGTTCCGAAAATTCATGTCTGAACTGAGAATTATATTTCTTTTAGAAAATTCTCTACAACAAGTCACAGTAAAATTAATTTTGAAAATTTCATGTTCCAAGTCAGAATTATATTTACTTACGTATATTTTTCTTTCTATTTCAGAAATATAATAACTCTCTTTTTCAAAATTTGAAAGAGGGAAGTTTTGAATCGTAATAAATAATGATTTTAAAGAGTGATTTTTAAAATTCCCTTCTTCCAAATCAGAATAACTGTTCTTCTATTTTAGTGAAGAATACTAGTTTCAAGGTGAGAAAATTAACGGTAATTCCATATCTATTTCTAATTTTAAAAATTTTTCTGTAAAAAAATTTTTTTTAGTGAACAAGATGAAGATTGAATTTCTAGAAAGTTCGGCAATTTATTTATATATTTTCAAATCGAATGATAAATCTTTGAACAAAAAAAAAAATTCAACAAAACAGTTCTAACTAAGAAGGCTGAGGTTTTAACAGTATTGTTGAATTTTCAACCAAATAGTTGAATTTTTAACTAAGAAAGATGAATTTTATATCTAAAGTGAATAATTTGATTTCTCACTTAACAGAATAAATTTTCCACCTAAAGAAGAATAACGAATTTGATTAATTGAACAACATAAAGAGAATCAATTATCCAGAAAGATTGAGTAACCATTTATTATTATTGAAACATTAGTACTTAAATATTCCAATACTTTACTTGCAATCTTAGTTGTCTGGAAAGGAACAAATCATTGAAACCAGAACATAATGTAACTAGAATTTACCAGCTTTAAAAGTTGATTTGAGATTTTAACAAATTTATTCGTATTCAGATTTCAATCAGAACGAAAGTTTTAGGAATAAACATTTCACTTGAAACATGGTTCAGCACTTTTATGTTATGAAATAGAAAGAACTTTCCCTAAAAAAGGGGGGAATTTTCTTGAAAAAAAAATGGAAAATTTTTTATCTCATAACTTTTCTATTTTTTGATTGGAAGAACTAATGTAGGTATCGCTGGATTCTTTATATGATTTTTTTTCAAGTATTTGAAGAGTATTTAAGAAACTTTAAACAAAAAATTATAAAAACTTGCTCCGGAGACAACAGGAATCGACCAGGAATTCAGAGCTAAAGATTTCTTGGGTTTTCAAAATCGGCTTTGGATAACAATCAAAATTAGAATTCCTAATTTTTTGTAAAAATCGAAAATTGCTTGCAAGATATGATGATACTGAGTGGAAATAGAAGAAGTTTGTTCTAAAAAATTATTCTATCTAAAAAAAATCGAAATGAAGGACCGCGATGTGAAAAATCGCAAAAATAATTCTTTTCAATAAATAATGGTTTAAAAAAATATCAATGAAAAAAAGGCTAATGAGAAATCTATTTTCCATGAAAACATGGCTTATCTAGTTCTGAACTGACACCTTTTTTCTTTTCGGATGATGTAAGAGTTTGAAATTTTTAATTTTTCTATTGGAAACTCAAATTTAGAATTTGAAAGCATTTGAATCATTTGATGGGCTCTGAATCTCTTTTTAATATTTTTAAACTTTTGAGTTAGAAATATTCCAAGAAAGATGAATCTAAGGCTTTCAAATTTAGTAGATTTTCACTTTCTCAGCCTTTGGATCCTCGAGGAAGTCATCTTGAAAAAAAAGTCAAAAATTATATAATGTGCTCTATATACATATAAAGATATAAATTTACATTTATTGGAAAAGTGGCATTCTGAGAATTAACATTCAGATATTCAGAGCTTATTCAGAACAAAGGAATATTATTCAAATTATCTTCAAATATCATTCAAATCCGCCCAAATTAAAAAGTGTTCAAATTGAAAAGCTTTAGCCTCAATTTACTCTAATTTTTTATAAGATACAGATTGTGGTGCAAATTTTCGAATACTGTAGGTTTCTTTATATTCGAAAAATCAATCGCAGTTTTGAAAAAATATTGAAAGGGGAAAAGAAAGCCGAAATTCTCAAAAATAGAGATTATGGGGGATTTCGAGAAAATTGGTAAAATGGGGAAAAATGTTATATGCTACGTTACAACTCAAATTTCAAACAAAAAACACTACATTGTTAATAACAAGCTACGAACCGACAATATAAATAAATTTTCCTTGTCTTCTTATCTGAATAAAGCGACGGATAAGTTATTTGCAAATAAGTGGATTTCATCAACTACTATAAATTCTATTCCTGGTAGAAGGTCTTACGATTCTTAATAATCTTAACAATCCAAAAAAAGAGATGCCATGAAATAAACTTGTGCAATTAAATTATCAGAAGAGATCGAGGGTTGATTTCAAGTTGGATTTGAGGGATTTTAACATGTTTTCTTGAGGTTTTAGTCTCAATTCTTGATTCGTAATTCTTCATTTGCAATACCTTATGTGAACGTTTTCCATCAATTGCGACGATAAAACCAACACCACAGGCATCTTTTTCGAGAGACGGGTCGTAGAGACCCTGCTTCACTGGAAGGGACCACGGGTCACCAGAGCTCATATTCGAAACCTGAAAAAATTAAAAAAGAACAATTAATGACAAATAGAGCAGACGGCAGTAGCTAAATGGTGACTCTCGAATCGTTGAGATCTCGGTATTGAGCATTTAGCGCTCGGATCCAAACTCGTCTGTCGGTAATCGGCTGCGTTTGGGAGTTTTGGTTTGAAGCAGTTTCCCACTTCCCTGATCAAATGATCAGGCGAATATGAGCGATTCAAATAAAAATCCAGCTGCAGGCGGTAGGGGTTTAAGGAATTTAAAAAAAAAGGATTGAGTAGGTCAGGCATTGCTTCGAGGCATGATATGGTAGTTAAAGTAAATAAGGATTTTGGGAAGGAAATGGAGTTGAAGGCTTAAATTTCTCACGATCTCATATCGGCGAGGGGGGGGGGGGGGGGGGGGGGTATTTTTTTTAAAAACCCAAAAAAGGGTGTAAAGGGGGTAAAAAGTTATTTTAAAATTTTCCAACCAAAAAAAATTTTTTTCCTTTTCCCTTAATTTTTTGGCGGGGATC
>WSXT02105225.1:0-11336 GCA_011762715.2 Neuroterus valhalla
AAAGCCGGAGAAGCTTTAACAAAAGAGAATTCACACTCATCAAATTAAAGTAGTCGACATTTAGCTTTTGAGTTAAACAAGCTCCATATAAAACTGTAGGGAGGTACAAAGGCTGAGCGCGTAGCGCGAGGTAAAATCATAACCGAGCGCGGAGCGCGAGATCCGAAAGGCGCGCGCCCCAGGCGCGCTCAAACTTGCCACCTTTGGTGTTTGGTCATCAGATCATTCAAATATATATGCCCGTGTTGTTGAAGTCTCTTATTATTCTTAAATTTTTGCTGAAAATATCTGAGCATGATGAATAATGTAAGTGTTTGAAGAAACATGCAGCAAGAATGAAGAGGCCAGAAAAAAAGCCTAATTAATCTTTTCATACTATTGAAATTGTTTTCTCTTTTTTATTTCTTTAGAGCACAATGTGCAAGTATCAACAATCTTCTTTCGTGGTTGGATTATTGCTCAAGAATTCCTTATCATTATAGACAATGTGAGTGTATGGAAAAATAATTTCTTGACGATTCAAAATAGTCCTGAAAAAAATGTTTACATGAATCCAGTTATACATTTCGTTTTTCGATAGTACTGTGAGTGTTTTACAAATCAATTATCTCAATTTCTAATACATACGCATGTGTTTTTGAAGTATGAACAGCATAGAAAGCATAGAAAAAAAATTAGCATAGAAGAAGGTTCTACCCAATTTTCGCATAGTTTGAAAATTTCACTTGTTTTAGAGTCTTCAGAGTAGGTTCTGTAGATGTGACTAATCTCCTATTAGTTTTTATTATTTCTAAAAACTATTCCAATGTCATAAACAACTCTACTGTTTTGAGAATTTTCTTCTTTTATGATTCAAAATTCTTCTGGTGTTATTGCTAGAAGAATATGGTAATACCTCTAGTTACATTCTCATCAGAGAAGGTGTTAGATTTTTGTAAATCTTAACCCTTCCCCCTCCCCCACCCGTTTCGGTCAAATGTTCACGTTTTGAGACCCCCTGAACCCAGAAAAATGGTTTTTACTCATGTGTACAGCTGTCTGTCCGGAAAATTCTGGATCATGTAATTAATGTTATTGTTCGGAAAAACGTTTTCCTCGTAATTAAAATAATCGTGAAGATCATGCTTATTGTTAGAGGCACATTGAAAATCTATATGCACGTGCTTTCTAAGTATTTATCAAGAATGGAGGGGATAACAAAAATGTTTCAATTGAATTTTTTCATATTTTGAAAATTTTATTGATTTCAGGGTTGATAGAGCAGATTCTGCAGTTGTGATCAATCTTCTATAGTTCTCGATTCACCGATCAAAAATTGTTGAATATTTTGAACAATCTTGTTCTTACAAAAATTATTTTTCAATATTCAGAATTCCCCTTAGATATTGCTGAAATGAATCCAGTGATATATTTCGTTCTTTGATAGGGCACGGTTTTTTGCAAAATTTAGCATGATGAGGGGGACGCAAGTAATGTTAAACTTGATCTTCATACAGTTTTAAAATATCTGTCCAAACTTTATTTTCCCGGTACACGTTGTGCAAGTCCAAACAATATTTACTTGTTGTTTATTTATTATTTACGAATTTTTGAATCATTAGGCAACGGGATTGTTTGAAGAAACACTCTTTTTATATTTTGAAATACTCCTAGAGGTGATGACAAATTTCAAATCAATATGTACACATGTTTTCGGAGTTTCTCATAAGCGCAGAGGGAATAAAAACAATATCTAATTAACAATTATGGATCATGAGTATATGGTGGTAATTGGTGATGATGTAACCTACTTTGAGGATAGTGTTAGTTCACAATCTACGACGCTAAATGATTAAAAGGATGCAAATTTTATTCAACTTAATACTTATTTAAATAATTCTTTCCTTACAGTGATACTGCTAGGAAAGATCAAGTTATTCCAAATTCTCTACCCATATGCATAGCTTAATTTGGGGACTTGAAATAATTAGATTATTCGCTCCAAAAATGTGTCCACTAAAAACTAATTTTTTAGTCCAGTCTCAGTTATTAATTTAAAGAACCCTGACTTCTGAGAATATCCAAGCCCCTTTCGTACACGAGTTTCATTGTTTGTAGCGCCCACTTTATCCAGGTGATTAAGGCGCAAGAAGCAGGATTTTTTATCGGCCATTGTTGTGAATGGTAATAACGAGCTGTTGCAGAGGCTGGTCTCATATTAATTTCTTGTACATTTGGATGAACCCTCTCGACATCAACATTATCTTCATCGTTTAATGCACGACTGTTTTTTCCTTTTAATGAACTGACAATTTTTCTCCCTGCTGTATCCAAAAATTTGTTCACTTCATTCTGGACCAATGTCTGATCCTCCTCAGACTGTAAATCATATGCAAATAATTACTTTTGTTCTATATCATTAATAATAATTCATCAACTATCAAAGACTGTACAGATTTCCCAGATTATATTTTCAATTTCCATACTTCTGAAACACTCATCCTACTAAAGTATCCATCACTCTCTTAGTTCAATGTATAATTACCAGATCATTGATTGCCTCATTATCCAAAGTAAGTCCCGCAGCCGATGAGAGCGTCAGAGTTACTACCAGGAAAGATAATTCCATTTTTATTTATTTTTCACGAACAATTGTAATTTCAAGTATAGAAGCTTTAAAAACAAATTGCACACACAAACGCTTTTGAGACGTTTATCTGACCTAATACTCTGTACTGTTACGGCTAACCTATCGTTGTTTAAATTAAATTTTTATCAATCATGAAACGCCTCTCGATTGATTTACGATACATTTGCCAATTATGACCTGAAGGATTGATTGATATTAATCAAATTAAAAGTTTGACACGTCCTATAACAATACATAAAAAAGAACAATATATAATTGTGGAGAATGAACGAATCAAAGTTTGCATTTATGCGGTTTGACAATTATGTTACGTTTATTTCCGAAGAAGTTTAATAAAGTTTACTTGGGCCAATAATCTTCATTATTGAATCATTTCATTTATTATTTTTCCGGGGTTGCTTTAACATCTCAAATTTAAAACTCCCTGACTTCAATGATATTTCTCCCATCAGTTTTTGTTTTCCCTGGTTATTATGGATTTTATTTCTCAATATAAAAAAAAAAATCACGCCCAGAGATTCAATAACGTTTATGCAAAAACCAAATTTTTGTTTTCAAATTTATTTGAGACACCTTCAGTTAAAAAAGTCATACAGAATTTCATAAGCGGCCATCCAAATATTGTGTAGGACAAATTCTGAGCGGGTTTGATGATATTTTAATATTATTATGAATAACGAATTTCTTACCAAGATGATTAATTTTTTGACAAGAAATCAACTTTTCTTAGGGAATAGATAACGTGTCAACTAAAAAATAGAAGATTTTGTTTAAAAAATTTTCCTGGTCGAAAAAAGGATAATTTCTCAAAGTTAAATGTCGAATTTGATATTTTTACCGAAAAATGTTTTAATTTTCAATGAAGAACCGATAAAAACTGCTGAAGAATATGGATTTCATAAAAATCTGGTTGAATCCTTGAGCAGAACGGACAGATTTTAAAAACAAAAAGAGGTTAGTATTTTTACCCACAAAATTGATTTCCAAGTCTGAAATACGATTTTTCAATAGCAAGTAAGAATTTTATATTTTAAAGTGAATTTCTCTTTCAAAATTTGATTTTTGACAGAACTGATGAATGTCAGGGCGAAAAAAAGATATGCAGAATGAAGATAAGAATTTTTAACGAAATAGTTGTAGTTCGAGCTAAAGAAGAACATTTTCAACCAGAGTGATAAGTTTTCCAATGTAAAAATTATTTTTTACCGTAAAAAACGAATTTTTACCAAATAATATAAATTTTCAATCCATTCAAATGAATAAATGACAAAAGGCCAAATTTTTCTAATTCAGAAAATTCAGTTTTTCATAATAGAAATAAGGTATATTTTTCACCTGGAATGATGGATCATCAACCAAAGAGACGAATTTTTAGCAAAACATCGAATTCTTCAGAAGCACATTTTTATCGAGCGCTGCACACGCGGCTCCATAGTTTGAGCGCCTAGCTCGGGCGTCTGTTGGATCTCGCGCTTCACGGTCGATACTAAATTCACCTCACGCCACGCGCTCGTTCATTGTACTTTCCTATATTTGTTTATAGAGCTTCTGAAACAAAAAAGGAAAACGTCGACTACATTCCTTGATGATTGTTAATTCTTCGTTGTTAAAGCTTTTTCGGCACGGATACATTCTCATCACGTGTCTTAAAATATGACTGTTCCATTTCTTGGCAGAAGTTTATCTATTCCATCTTGACATTCAAATGATTGTTTGAAAATACATGTGTTTCGTTGGAAACAGGCTTTTCTGGTAGAAAATTTATTTTTTCCGCAAAAAATAATCATTTTCAGTTGATATACAACTGTTTAGTTGAAAATTATTTGTTTTGATTTGGAACTTAATTATTTGATTGAAAATTATTTTTTTCCTCTGAAGTCAACTGTGCTCAATTTTAACAAGAAAATCTTCTTTGGTTGAAATATTTTTAATTTATTTCTTTCTTTTTTCGTAGAAAAACAATCTTTTCGGTTGAAAAAAAACCTTCTCCTCGTGTGGGAATTTAACTATTTTATTGTATGTTGCACAGCTTTTTAAAACTATTTTCTGTTTTTATTTGAAACTGATATTTACTAGTTGAAAATTCATCTTTTCCGTGTTTTTTTTGATAAACCTTATTTATGGTGGAAAGGTCATCTTTTTTGTTGAAAATATTTCTTTGTGATAAATATTCACATGATTTGCTGATAATTCATTTGTTTTTTTCGACGGTTGAATCATTTTTTGGAAAATTCATCTTTTTAGCTTGAAGATTCAACAACTGGCTGAAAAATCAAATCTAATCAAATAAAGTTTCTTGTTGAAAAATAATGTTTTCGAATGGAGGATTCAGCTGTTTCGTAGACAATTTGTCTTTCTAGCTACTTTATTTGGAAACTTTAGAAAAATTGTGTTTTTTGGTAAATTGGTAATTTTGTGAAAAATTAATGTTTTCGTTTGAACATTTTATCACTCCGTTTAAGAGTTACGCTACTTTCTTGAAACTCATTTCTTCATGATTTATCTTCTTGGTTGTAAAATCGAATATTTTGTTAGAAACATATCTCTTATTTGATAGAAAAATTGTATTTTTAATAAAAATTTTCCTTTTTTTCTCTGTTTCAAAATGTATACTTTTCGAGTTGCTGATTCCACTATTTGCGGGAAAATGCATGAATTTGATGGAAAATTGCAAATGTAATAAATTTGTCAATTTCGAAATTCATAATTCAGTGATCAGATTTTTAGGGAAATTATAAACAAATTTACAGGCGGGCCAGTTCGAAAATCTCAGGATTGCAAATATGGAAATTTGAAGTTTAGCAATTTATTTATTGTCGACTAAAAGCATAAAAGGATCAGATAATTTGGGAAAATCATATATAAATTTAGAGGCGATTCTATGTATGGATTTCAGGATTGTAAATGTGGCTAACTTAGCAATCCTGGAATTTATAATTCAGTGATCAGATGATTTAGGAAAATTATGAAAAAATTTACAGAAGGACCAGTTCAAAAATATCAGGATTGCAAATTTGGTAATTTTGCAGTTTTTCAATTAATTTACTGTCAACTAAAAGAATTGAGGGTTGGCGGAAAATGTGTAATGAGGGAATTTTAAAAATTGTACCATTGCAAATGTGATAAATTTTACAATTTCGAAATTTATAATTCTGTGATCAGATAATTTGGGAAAAACATATACAAATTTACAGACGATCCAGTTTATAAATTTCAGGATTGCAAATGTGGTGATTTCAGCTATTTTGAAATTTATAATTCAGTGATCAGATGATTTAGGAAATTTATAATTAAATTTATAGACGGGCCAAACCAAAATTCTCAGGATTGCAAATATGGTAATTTTGCAATTCGGAATTTAATTATTATAACTAAAAGAATTCAGGGTTCACGGGAGAATGTCTAGGGAGGCTAGTAAATAAAAATGTACAATTGCATATGTGAAAAATTTGCAATTCCGAAATTCATATTTCTGTGATCAGATGATTTAGGAAAATTATAAACAAATACACAGACGGGCCAGTTCAAAAATGTCAGGATTGCAAATATGATAGTTTTACAGTTTTGCAATTGATATACTGTCGAATAAAAGAATTAAGGGTTCACGAAAAATGTGTACGGAGGTCATTTTGAAAATCGTACAATTGCAAATGTGATGAATTTGTCAATTTTGAAATTTATAATTCTGTGATCAGATAGTTTGGGAAAAGATAAAATAGCGACTATTCTCGCTGCACTGCGCCAAAAAGAGTGAAAAAGCACTTATAATACATCAGATACTTTTCAGTAATAATTCAGATACATAAGTTCAACTTATCAGGCATTCACGATTAAGATTTCGGATTATAAGGGGTCCTAATATTTTCTATTACTATCGGATAGTACATCAGATGCTAAATATTAACAGCGCAAATCGTAACTCCTTCTAATATCTCCTTCTTCTACTCGATAATGTCTTGGATATTCACTTTTAGCATCTTAGATTTCAATGACGGATATTACATGGTTGTACCCATATTTTCAATATCTATTTCCTAATATCCAGTTCTCTCCGTGCTTACTAGAAACGCCAACGTATTTTTCTGATGATCCTCGAAATGAAAAGGAAAGTTCCTGCAATTGAGTGAAGACCATCCTCAACGAATCGAGTCCTATTCAAAAGAGCACATGCAAATTACTAAAGAAGCCTCGAAAAAAAAGGTGGGCAGGGGTTTGGCAGAGGTCGAATCATATGATATGTTCCAAGGCAGGCGTGGTTCTTGACGAATCTGCAGGAAGTTAAACAAAACGATATCCCGTGGACCTCTCAGTATTCTGAATCGATTAAATAATCGAACCCTGCCATCTAGATTCTGGTCCCTTTGGTTCACCTGCACATCGGATGAAATATACGCGTACGATTTGAAAAAAAGAACACACACACATAAGCTCACGCATATTGGAGTAAATGTTAGAACCCAGAGTGGTGGTCCATTCACTCGGCTCCTTCTTTTCATATTCAAATGGTCCATTGACGCTTCAATGAATAATACTCAATGATAAATTTTTTGGTGTATTCAGAATGGTCCGAGGTTCGAGATTAGACCTTGAAATTAAACCGTGCCAGAAGAAGGAAAACCAGTGTGGGGCTAGATTGAAAAGACGTTTCTTTCTTAAATGTGTTTGAGAATGGTCGCTGAACTTTGACATAATGTTTCGACTTCTTTTCAGAATCTAAATGCTTCTTCCAGGTTTTTATCATTTTTTCAATATTCTTATTCTGGAACATTTAAGAGGCCACACAGTGGTTCAAAATCCCAAAGAGCTGGCCAAAAATTCGAATCTCGATTTTCACTTCTTTCGAGTACCCATAGAAGGTTTTGGAGGTCGCTGATTCCGAAAATGAAGTCATAAATCCAAAATCCAAAATAGCGGACCAAAAATGGCGGACATTTTTGTGAAATTTGTCATCCGTTCACTTGAAAATGAGAATTAAGGAGTTTTGGGGGTCGCTGATTTCGAAACTGAAGTCAAAGATCCAAAATTCAAAATAGCGAGCCCGAAATGGCGAATATTTTCCGGGAATTTTCCTCGCATTCACATGAAAATGAGTAGGAAGGGGTTTTTGGGGTCGCTGATATCAAAAATGGAGTAAAAAATCCTAAATTCATAATGGCAGAGCCGAAATGGCGGACATTTTTCTAAAAAACGATATTTCTTGAAATGGGGCAGCTCGGGACAGCAAGTGAAAACGATTTCGAAAAGTAGACACTTTTCCGCAAAAGAAACAACAAATCTCAATATAGGAATCCGTAGGGAAAAAAGAGTTCTCTACGTAAACTTGTAGATCGGGTTCAAAAGAAGATACATTTTTCCTCTGCAACGTTGTGATATTATGACATGACTGTATCGGTTATTTTTTCAATTCCTCATAAATTCCAGTCTGTATCAAATGAAAGTAAATTAATAAAATTAGTGAAAATTATTATAGGGAAGAATTCATAGCTGAGTGTAAAGCATATTAAATGTACATAAAATACTGGAAGACTGTATCCTCAAATTGGACCACCCTTTCTACTCCCTGAGGTGGAATCATTCCATCAAGTATTTGGAAAATTCTAGTAATATAGGTGAACAAGTATATGTGAATTCAAATCGCGATGCATCCGTGTGCGTGGAATGTGCAGTCAATGAAAATTGATTGATTTTTAGGTTAGGGCCAATTAATTGCTATTTCGAGCACGCATGCGCAGCCCATATACTAAGGGATTCAAAACGGAATAGAGTGAAGGCCTGAGAAGAGCCTTACTTATTTGAAAGGCTCCGGAAAGGGTAACTAGCATCGGCCATGTAAGGTTGCCATTTACGGCCTTACTCATTTCGAGCTTGACGAAACACTAATGATTTCAATGTTCCTTTTTACCAAATTGATCTCATGAAATTTCAAACAAAGTTGTTGGGTCCCTCTATAAAAAAAGTCATTGAATTTTCTTTTATACACCAATTAAAATAAAAAATAAACGGAAATTTCGAAGATGCCATTTCGTGGAAATTTGTCTCATTTATGCGAAAGTACACAACATTAGTGGAGGAACTTGTCTCGAGTAATACCCAGCAGTGCCAAGTATTTGAAAAAATAGTAAAAATTTTTATAAACAAATTATTCAACAGAAGTTTGATGCTGGAGAAAATGGTATATTGCTGCTTCAGATGTGTGTTCCTGGGTAAAAATTTAAAGCAAACAAAATTTCGATATGGCTTATGAAAAATACGGAACATTCAATAATTATTTGAACAAATTATACAGAAATATGCATGAATCCAAAATTTCAGAATAGATTTGTTTTGTTCATTCGACAGGAAGAACAAAAAATATCCTACTTATGGCTTGTTTTGCGATTCCTTTATTTAAGTTAATAAATGTTCTGGTTTAAGCAAGATTAGATAACAAATGCATAATATTATCTTTTCCGATTGAAAGGGATTCGTTTTTTCTTTAATAAACTTCAGACATCTTAAAAATACATCTTAATATGATACTTGGTTTCATAAATATGATTTTCATTCGTTTAAACACTTTAAATAATCGAATTTATTCTTTTTTCAACACCTAGATTTCATTTTTGTAGAGAAATGAATTTTCAATATCTTTCAAGTAGATCTCGATAGTTACTTTTTGATTACAATAAATAATAAGTATTTTTTGTTGAAATGTCGTGAGCTAATTCATAATTTGGCGATGTTTTAGTAGATAAATTGAGTTTGTCCAATACAATGAAATAAATGTGTATAACCAATGGGTTTTCGCTGTGATATTTGGCTGTTAGACAAAAATTCATAAATGTTAACGAATTTAATGAACACATTACTCTGTAGCCGTTTTCAATGGAAACATCATAATGTTCTTTTATAAAACGCAATTTTATTTGGAGTAACATGAACTAGCTGATAGTTTTTCATACATCATTGATAATTTCTACTCATTTTTATAAATTAATAAAAATATCATAAACATGTTATGACAAATGATACAGTTTCATAACAAAGAGATCTTGCTCAAAAATTCAAGTCGATTTGATGAAAAACAATATCGTGTTTCCATTAAAAAGGACTATAGAGTAATTTGTCTAATAAATTCGTTTAAAAATTATGAATTCCGGTCCAACAGCCTGATATCACAGGGAAGGCCGTTTAATTCTACAGATTTTATCAATTGTGAGAAAGCTAAATTTATCTTCTAAAACTTGGAAAAATTAGGCATTTTTTCATTACGCTTTTGAACAACGATTACGAAACGTGTAAAATTGATAAAAACAGTTAAAGGGATCTACTAGCAATACACGCAAAAATTAAGCATTTTTTCATTACGTTCTTGAAGAACGATTGCGAAATGCGTAAAATTAATAGAAATAGCTAAAGGGATCTACTAATAATACACTCCCCTGAAAAAACTAAATCTTTATGTTGGATAGTAGCTAAACATGTAATTCATTTATTTAATCTGTTCAAACAAAAAGAAAGCATTTTATTCCATAACCAAATAACATATCAAGAGATATCCTTCACACGCCTGAAGTTGATTCATAAAAACGTATTGCTTTTGCTCAAAAATGACAATATCAGACATTTGTTAATTAGGTTTGTTTAAATGAATAACACTCAGTGTGTGGAATTAGAGGATTTCGCAACAACTCTATAAGTAAGGTATTTATTGTTCTTCCTGTTAAAAAACTAAACAAATCTATTCAAAAATGACAAAATTATGCATTTGTTTATATCACTTGTTTACATAATTAAAACATGGTCTGTATTTTGTACATAGAAAGTGTTTTTTCTTTAGATATCCACTCAAGTACACCCATCTGATGTAGATGGTTAATCATTTTCATAAAAAATCCAACGTTTATTGATAAATCTGTTTTTTTAAATTTTGAACAGATCCAACAAACAAATAATTTAGAAGCCCTTCTTAAATAAAAACTCCATATTATTTTTATGGAGTACGATTGCATTTCGATACACATTAATGAACTGAGAGTTTTTCATACCTTCTATATAATATCGACTGATTTTTATAAACAGTCTAAAAATAATAAACATGTCTCATAGGGTAATACAGTATTATAACATAGAGATCTTGCTTCAGGATTGTAGGCAGTTTCTTAAAGAACAATAGAATATGAAATTCACGGATTTAAAATTCACGATTTCAATATTCATGAATTGTCAAACATCTCCATCATTTTTCAAACAAATAAATGATTTTCAAGATGGAAAAGATGTACTTTCGACCTGAAATGTAAAAGTCGAATTTTTCATTAAGAAAGTCAACGTTTCAACTGTATGACAGATAAATCTATGGCAAAATAGTTCAATTTACAACCAAAGAGGTGAATTCTGAAAAAATAAATTTGAACACAGCAATCCATGCTTGGAATGAAATGGTGATATTTTAAGCCACAAAAAGATTAATTTTTTATCAGGAACATTGATATTCCACCCGAAAGATCAATTTTTACCCAGAAACATTATTTTTCCAACCATTTTTTATTTCGAAACTAGATCTTCAAGGTAAAAGGATAAATTTAAAATAAAGATTAGGATTTTGATAACTCTTATAACGAATGGTGTATAATGCACTGTTGGTAGGGCATTATTATTATTTATCAGCATTTGGAACTCGAAAGTTCATTGCCTCATCTACCCGAGACCGCCACGCGTCCCTATC